>JABUQX010067831.1:37500-57419 GCA_015478945.1 Trachelipus rathkii
GGGAACGCACTGGACGCAACTTGCGGTGCGGGGTCGTTATGTCGACTAACCGGACTGAGATTCATGCTTGGTCGTTGTGAGCTTATGATCTAGGGAAGACATCAATATTCAGCTCTTCTATGATGGAGGTAGAAAAGAGTTAGAAACATGCATCATCAATGAACATGTCATTGGCATCAAATCCAATCTAAAGTTGACCATCATATCAATGGAGGCAATCATAAGTTCAGCTATCAAATTAATATGAAAGCAGCTCCAAATAAATACTAGTAGAAATTCCGTGTAGTGAAATAACTATATGGCTAGTGTAGCGTCATTATAAGTGTTCAGTGGTATTGTATGTTAATTGTTGCTCACATTTATGGTGATATGTAAGTGTATATATTTATGGGCTAGTGTAAGTGTTAATGGAGAGTGTAAGTGCTTTTATAAGGTCATAGTGTTATTAAGTTCATAGTGAATGTGTGTAAGTTCATGTGTATGTGTGTACGGGATGTAGTCAAGATATATATTTATAGAGGCGTAAAGTGAAGAAAAGACTAATCATAGTGAGAAGCATCCTAGCAGCTTGTAATATACACTCAATCGATCCTATACTTAATACCTTGGGGTAGACGACCAATATTAGTGCTTATTCTATGCAGGGAGTCTAGAATAAGGTCTTGACATTAAAGTTGGCATTCAGGTTCAGTACTAGGACACTACAGTTGCCTATGTCATGATCTTGGCAATCATTTGGAATTCTTAGTATGTGCAATCACTTGGCATCTATTGCAACTTCACTTGCAATCACTGGCACTCATCTAAAAGAGAACACTATATAGAACATCCTAGAATCTCATTAGCGAGTTGATTTGGCGGGAACCATCAAGTGAACATCAATAAATCTGTAGTCAATCAAAATAGCTTTACAAGGTCGAAAATGATACAGTGCAAATTATTACTTGAATACAAAAGGTTGACCGAAAAATATGGGGTTCTCATATAATGAGCTCCTCTGGAGTAAGACCAGGGTATTGATCGAAATAAAATTAGGGGCCTGCGAAATATTAGGATGGCTAATTACGATTTGGCTCAAAGACCCATGGAAGCCAAATAGGTTGGAAGTTATTAGTGTAGTGATTAATACATGTGTATACTGTAGTTTACGAGTTCTATGGTTAGTGTAAGATGTATTCTATGATATATTTATGTATAAGTAAGTGGAGATTGTGTGTGTGGTGGTAGTGGTGTGTGTGGTGTGGTGTGTGTGATTTTATTGATATATATTATATAGTATATTATATTATATTATTAATCGAGTGTGTAGTTGTGGATATTTATATCGATGTATATAAGAATACACAAGGGTTGACACTCATAAAAATTTGTATTGTATCTCATAAATTGTCACCATTGGAAAACCATATAGGGATATTATTATTTTACCATTAAAATTAGGTTGCCAAATAATTAGGTGCGCCAAAAATAATTATATAGGGTGGGCAAAGTGACCCAATGGAAGACCAAATAGGTATTATGTCCACAAGTAAATTAGTAGGTTAGGTCAACACTTCTATGGGTATGCACAGACCACAAAAAATTAGGGTGGAGTCCACAAATTAAACATCGAACACTCTATGTCTTGGACTATCCTCCAAGAAGCATGTCTCTCGGTGGACACGTGTACAACGGACATTTGCCTTGCTAATATCAGTAGTGCGACAACCTTATGTACGAAATCGTATCTCAGAAAATTAGGAACTGTTGGCTAAAAATATATAGAACGAGAGATTGCCAACAAAATATTCACCCTGAATACAATAGGTTAACATGTTGCCGAACAAATTGTGGTTATCTCACAAAAAGGCTGTAAACAAGGCCATAAAAAAAAGTCAGTCAAAACAAAGCTCAAAAAGGGCGCGTTCAAAAAAAAAAGGTCAGAGTAGTACGCTCCAAATGGGGTCCTACTACTTACACACCACTGTAAACTACTTACCACATCTCTCATAGCGCTACTCTCCATCCAAACGTGAAAACATTAGAGATCCATTGATCCATGGAAACTTATGCTGAGATCTTTGAGACAAAAAAAAATATACTCACTATCTCGATTAACACAATGAAAGTCTTAGAACCTTAGAGAGAGACATAACACAGTCCCAATTCTTACAGATGATTAGTAAAGCGAACTGTAATCCGATGCAAACGAACCATATTGATTCTATATGCCTTTACTATTTCCATCTTACTCTTAGCCAAACACGCTAAAACACATCAACGTAACTTCTCTCTTCATTTTATTAAGATCCTACTACCGGATTTGGCTCTCCTCCTTCTAGATTATTTCTATAATAAAATGCAAAAAACGACAACATCCCAAATCACGAATCTTTTTATGTCACATCTTCATTAAACACAAAGCACCCTAAAAACCATAATTTGAATCAACTGCATACTAGATAATCAAGCAAAAATAGAAGAAATCTCTTATAACACCCTCCCACACTTCCTCGTAACCAAACATTCAAACTAGGTAATTAACTCAATTTATATCTGAGACCCGTCAGAACCGCCACATTATGTAAAATCATGTTATGTTCTTACCACTCTACTAGAGCTAACGACTCAAAGAACGCACAGATCCGCTCATAATAGCTATCTGCACTTTTCAAACCAGCATACTGATTAACACCTTCCGAGATAATCTTTTACACCAAAACTGTGATCGTACACAAATCCTACTCGTGTTTAACTTGTACCTCCTTGCAAGTATTGATGGCGAAACTACATGTAAATCACTAATGACACCTCAAACGGTCCAAACCATCCTTTTAAACATCTGAGACTCATATACTTGAACTTGAACTTCACAAAATAACTCTTACATTCTGCAACATTGAGAGCAGACGCATCATTCTCTATTACGCTGAAAAGGAGCACTTGATTCTGATACATACTATATATGTGATGACAAGGACACAAAAGGTATACAATTATGAAGTATTCTCGAAACACACACAACATATCGCAAAGCTCTAGCTAATTAGATTATCTCTTTGACACAAATTACACACACACCAATTCCTGATCACCATAATTGAAGAGCATCTGAAATCGTTTTCTAGATTAAAAAGGAATTAATAACACGTGTGAACATTCGCCTAATAGCACGAACGGAGCCCTTAATGAAAAACTTCTTTGAAAACCACAACAAACTTTCTGTCATAAAAACATCAAAAACTAGTTTAAATTAAATCATTTTATTATTAAACTTTTTATAAGAACTTTTCTCACATAATAATCTGTATATAAAATTTATATTTCAATTTTAGTCTCCCAAGTTTTTTAAGTCGTCGTGAAGAGATTTTTAGTGAATGATCGGAAGTACTTAATACTGCTAAAGAAAACATCGTAGCAAGAAGAAACCATTGATCTCATATAATAGTGAAATTAACTTAAAATTAATATACCTTTATCAAGATTATAATTTAATTATAAATAAGTAATTAAATAATATTAGAGATCCTATCTGTTATCCTACTATCAAATTAAATTATCTATTATATGTATTGCATCGGATTATACATAGTAACTTTATGTTTAAATGTAAATTAGTTATATATTACTAATCTAACAATAATATATAGTAAATAAATAATATGCAGAGTTTGTAGATTGTATAGTGTTAAATAAACTGCTATTGGATATATATTATATTAATATATATAATAAATATTATTATTATATATTAATACATAATATATATATGAGATATTATATATAATATGTATGTTTTAATAGTATATACATTATAACCAAGCAAAAACTATAGACTTTTCAAAAAACTTTTTAGATGTATGTATCTTAAAGAAGTATTTTATTATTTCATTTTGGATAAAATGTTATTTTTTATGTTGATGAATTGGATAAACATTGTTATATGTATGCATAATTATTCGTTTAGTATATAGGATTATATGTAATAGTATATAGGTAAGTATATTAATGGTAAATACTTTTTGTCATAATTTTATAACTTATGATTAATGTAAAAACTTGTTTCGTTATGACAGTATCTTCGATATTGTCAGTATGAGTAATTAGACAGTATAGGTTTGTTAATTGTTGTAAATATTACCAATTTAATGTAAAATTAACAAGATTTATCTATGTTAGAGTATTGCTTGAAAAGTTGAATAAGGTTTAATTGTTGCATTATGATTAGTTACTATACTGTTTGTTAATGTGGAAGATATGCTAATGTTAAGATAGTTTTATTCAGTTAGCTTAGGAGTGTGTAGTTTGCACAGAAATTGCATCAAATTATTGTATTAGTTCAGTATATGTATATGTTAGCTTTATTAATGAGAGAATATTATAAATTGTATGAATTAGCGTCTCTAGCATATATTCACACCCGATCTGCTGCATTAAAGAAACTTATTCTACCACGATCTCTCATGCTAATGTATCAAAATGATATATCAAAAATGTAGACCTGTAATCAATATATAGTACAATAGGATCATGGAAGGGGATAGTAGAGGGAGGGGCGTTTATTATATTTGATTTACTGATTGCTGTTTAGGCATCATAGTATAATACTAATACACTTATTACAGATGTAATATATTATATATCAAAGAATTATTTTGATTGTTATGTTGGATAATGATTATTACGATTTTTACTCTTATAGGATCAAGATATAATAACTATTATCACATTTACTATGATTTTATTGACAAAAAACTTATTTATTTATTATATTATTTGGATAATTACTTTGTTATGTTTGAAATTATTCGTTATTGAATTATATAGATAGGTAGAATAAGGTATATATGAATCTAAATTTTTGTTCAATATTATTTTAGTTATATAGTTAACATATATTCGCTTGGTTTTGGATGAAATATAGATTAAAGGTTATATGAGAAATTTTATGTAATATCTAATGAACATCTTAATGTAAAAATAAACATTATAATATGTAAGATATGCTTGATCAAAAGTATATGTAAATATGGTTACGTATTATTTGAGTATGCTATGTTATATAAGATATTGTTTTACACGTTTATGAAACGTATTGTTAATTTTAGCAATTGATATGCTTGATAAACTATATTAAGGTATTTTCAAAGATAATGTAATCAAGTTAAAAAATTAGAGTAGCTAATATACGTAAATTAACATAAATGTATTAAAGGAACTTTATGTCTAATATGATATAGCTTTTATCATAATAGTGATATACTATATATAAGATTTACGTCAGCATAATTTCTCGAAATTAATTTGATTCCGTGTATATAAAGAGATAATTAGATCATATAAGATGTATGATAATTTTCGGGTTAATTTACTATGTTAAAGTTGAGATTAAATAAATACACATTATTTTAATATGATTCCCATCTCCGTCTGAAACCAGCGTCGTAAACAATATGACTCGACTTTTCACAAACCGCTTCCATCATAGTCCCTAATAGGTTACTTTTTTATGATTTCTCCATTAATTATTACACTTTACTATTCTCACCAATGCGCGGTAGTACTTCTCCCCAGTAGTTTATTCCTCTTAATGTGTGTTAGGTTGCCCCCCTCTTGCTACAAAAATGTTACTAGTTTCTGTTATAGAGAAGTTTATTCATTATTTATTAATTTATCTATTGTTCAATGTGATTTGATATATTTAGTTTTTAATAGTGAAAAACTTTATTATACTGTTATGCTATATTATTTCGATTCATCAGTCTATATATTATTATTATGGTTCTTATAGTTGTATATTAAAAGAATTTAGATTTTTATAGTTGTTTATCCCAAATGTACTTAAATGAGTGAAAATGATTAATCAATATAGACTCAAATATAGATTAATAATTCATTAGTGAATGGGGTATTGAGGATATGTGGAGTTATTATTATGTTATTATTACTGTACAGGGTATATGAGAAATTCAAAAAAGCTTTAGTTTTTATACTAAATTTATACTATATTTATACTATTTGTTAAGGGAGTTATTATATAATTATTATTATTATGTTAAATAAGAACTAAGAAACAAAAATTTCTAACAATTCATCTTCTTACATATCCGATGAGATATATATATATATCTATACAAAGATCTTTAGAGTAAGTTAGCGAGATAAGCACCGAAAATATTATTTTTAGCTAGCTTTGCGGATAACGCATAGCACAGGCAGGATAACAATAGGAGAAGGTCGTTTCTAGATCTAGTTATCAAGAATTTCCATGTGAGCTGATAATATAATGGTGCAGATCACGGACGGCAATGGGTTTTAATGATATAGTTTCTACGATGGTGTATGGGGGTATGGGTTCGGTTGATTGCTTTGAGTTCGAGTTGTGAGTATAAGCGCTCAGGGTGTGTAAAAATTGCAAATTTTTAGAATTATCAACAGTAAAGATAAAAAAAAGTTTAAAAAAAAAAAGATAAAGAATAAAACAAAATAAACAAAGTTTTGTGTAAGTTATACAAAGTATGACTTAAAATCAATAGATCAATAGCATCAGTTAGTTCATGGATGGAGGTAGGAGGGTGGGGTGGCTGGTTTGATTTACGGATTTAGGGTATGTAGGTGTTTTTAAAAGCAAATTTTTAAGTTTAAAACATGAGAGGAATAAAATTTTAGGTAAAAACACAAATGTTAAACAAATTAAACCCATAAATAAAAGAATTTGCTTTTTTATACAACAATGATGAATCATATTCAAATAGAATCACTGTGGAGTGTGCGAGGTGGGGTGGATGGTAGAATTTACTGCTTTGCTAGATTATGCAAAACGCTAAATTATTTTGTTATAAACATAAAAAATAAAAAATTTTTGGTCTCAAAAATTTAATAATAGAACAATAAAATAAAATAAAAGTTTGTGTTATGTTAGCAAAATATGACTAAATCATAGACCATCAAGTTAGATCAGATAAAATAGATCATTGGATGGGGGGAGGATAGACGTGTGGTGGCTTTGATTACCTAATTTACTGCTTTAGATGGGGTAAAAACGCAAATTTTACGTTAAAAACAAAAATCCATCAAAACTAGTAATATGACAGAACAAAAAAATAAGAAATATAAACAAAGATTTCGTATCTAGTTATAGAAAATGAATTGAATTTTGCGAATCATAGATCAATAGATCAATGGATTGTGAGGGATAGGGTGGGTGGTTTGATTTACTATTTTACTGGTTAAGATAATTCTGATAAGGTATCATTACTTTTATATTTTCTTCTATTTTAATTTTTTTTCCGTCGCCCACGCAGCGGTCCTTCGTAAGCGCTATTCCCTTTTACTTTTTACTCCGTCAAAAACTAAAGTCTAGATAGCTATACGCTCAAGCTTTTATCTACGAATCGATTGCCTCACTACTCATTCCGATTCTAATTTTTTTATTGCTCCCTTGTTTAATAGAGTTTACACATATAGTATATATATATATATATTTATTATATAGGTACATTATTTTTATAATTCTGATAAGGTACATTACTTTTTATTTTCTTACCTATTTGTAATTATTAATATATTTTATACTATATATATATATCATATATATGCTATTACATATAAGGGTTAAACACACACAAACCAAGTAACTCCGTCAAAGTTAGTTATAAAGTTTATATGGCCGAAATGCCATGCTCAGATATGAACTTACATTAGCACAACGGTCAAGAGCACCCGTGCCAACTTTCCGGGATACTTGAACTGTTTGATAGAGCCCAGATATCTTAGACGGAAAATAAAATTCCAGAGCTTGCCAACTTAGTCTTAGAGCCATATTTGAGAACCAGTTGAAGGCCGGCTTGGAAGCCACTCACTCGAAAAGTAATATTAATATATTGACAATTGTGAAATTCCCCCAAGATCCCCAGACCCAGAATCGGAATAATTACCAGTATACATTGAAACGCGTATAGTCGAAATTTTCTTAGTAAAATTCAAATATGATTTAATAATACACAGGGAACTTCCAAACAGAGATCTGATATCACTAATTTCATACATAAACAAAATGAATGAAATATAGGATAAGTATCTAGTCGATTAATATGAGAGAGGACAATCGAACTGATTTAAATTTTAGTCAATAATAGCAACTGCGCAGTAGTACTTTGGGATAGTATAAGAGTTATACTATATCACGGGTCCCAAAATAGGGCTCTAGCCCTAGGTAGTTAGGATGTGAAACAGATGGTATGTATAGTTAGTAGGGGTACGAGCTTGTGTTCAATATATCCTGGTATAGGAGAAAATGGGGACGTGAGAGGAACCTCGCCACACCTTCGTTTACTATACACAAGAATATACACACTCAATAAAAGTAGGCTATTCATTTTTTATCATGTAATGTCGAACTACCATGTGGTAGACCCCCGATGCAGGAGTAGGAATCTACTAAGCACCTACGAGAACGACGGCAGGATCTATTTCCCCCTGGGACTGGTTCTCTTGAAACACCCGTCACTCTTTGTATTTTGGTAGTGTCGAGGGTTCTCCGCCAATCCACCTTACAGAGAGTAGAATAAAAAAGTCCTACCAATTATGCATTTCTCGTCGTAGCCCCCTTTTGGGAATAGTGAGATATAATATATATATATATAGTATATATAATATATATAAATTAATATTAATATAATATATATATATATATATAATATATATATAATATTATATATATATATACTATATATTATATATATATATACATATATATATATGATATATATGTACAATTACTTCCCTTATAACACTGATTTTTATGATAATAATCACGGAGCATATAATCTATAAGAAAATAGCAAAGAAGAATAAAAAAAAATAAAATTATTTGTTTGTGATATATATAAAAAAAAAGTTATTACTATATCATGGCAAAGTTTGTGTACTAAATTTCACATAGGATATTTCGTTTATCGCACTGCTGCGAATACAAGATCTTTAATAAACAAGAATAAAAAGTAAAATAAAGTAGCCTTAAGTTACATAGTATGTTGCCTAAGTATAATATATCAATCTGGGTACATAGCTGCCAGAATATGCTACTAGACCCATATCGTTGCCTAGAGTAACTTATCTATATATAATAGTACTATATTATACATATATTATAATAATATTAATATATCATATAGATTAATAATATAATAATATATATATATATAATTAAATAGTATATATATGCGTATATATTTATATAATATATAATATATTATAGATAATAGTATAATTAATAAATATATAAAAATATATGATATATATATAATATATATATATATTATATATTATATAATATTTGTAGTATGTAATATAGTAACCAATTAGGAATGTAGAAAAATCATAATTAGAGACTTTTATAAAATATAATACTTATATTTAGGACAAAAGTATTTTACATATATTAATATCTGAGATCACCGTATAACAAATCCCTAGTATTAAAAACAAACAAAATCAAAAAAAAATAATATTTTCTAATATCGTTTATTTATATTATAATAAGTAATTCCATACAAGTGTAAATAGGACGCTACTTTTACGGGATTACTGCGTCACTATATTATTTCATAGTACATTATTTTAAGCTGTATTGCCAGATTTCATCTAAATGGGCTCTAACGATATGAAATAATATATAGTACGAATTTTTATTACGTACACTATTCAAGTTTACATATAATATATTTTAATATGTTATGGAATAATCAAGATAAAAAAAAAGTAAGGCAGTTTTTAAATAAGCAGCAATAAAACAGTAACTAGAATAACGTATAAAACGATACCTAAAATGTGCTAGGATATGTATATAATTAATTGTTACCAATAAATAATTTATTTATATTATATATACTGAAAAAGAAATATAAAAATATATAGTGAAGGCAAAATAATGATTTATTAAAAAATATGGCTCTTTATGGGAAATTTTTATGTAACAAGATTTTAAACCTTTTGATAAGAAATTCATTATCATTCTTAATATTTGAAATGTAATTACCAATATTCTATTTAATTAAATCAATAGTTGAATATATAGTAAGTAAATCTATTAGTCTACTCATCTCACTGTACTCTGGGAATAAACTAATTTTATTTTTAATCTGGCATTCATTATATCATTATATCTTTAATTATATATCATTAATTAATTATTAATTAATTAATTAATTATTATATTATATAATTATATATAAATGCATTATTTAATTAATATTATAGTAATTATATATAGGATATTATTACATTCATTAATTATTATGTAAAACTAAAATAGTTTACCGATGACATATCTCAGAAAAACTATAAGCATAGATACTAAGAAGATAACCTGAATTATAACATATATATAAAATGACCATCCGTATAAAATTTGTTAATAGGAAATTGAAAAAAAAATATTAATTTATTAACTTTTTTTTTATATAGTTAATTTTTTTTAGATAATCTCTCAAATACTACGAATATAGTAATACAATAGATAAAATTAATAAAAAGGTGTTAAACTTACAAAAATGCTTAATATACCATTTTAAAGGTATTAAATAGTTCTAAACATTTTATTCAATACAAGTTTGACATCAGAGGTCAAATAGAAATGTTAACCTCATATTTGACCTTTGACCTTTTGTAGGTCAAAACACCTCATAACCGATTTTTTTAAATTTTACCCATATATTATATTTGCATGACCTTGGTAAAGGTGTGATAAATCTTTTGGTTTTGGGTAACTAATGAGAACTTAATCAAATAAGGGTTTTTCTGCATAATGTTATTTTGAAAATGGTAATATATAGCTACCTACTATATATACGGTATATTTTTTTTTTTTGAGTCAGTGTACAGGACCTACCACGGCTCACAGAGAACATTAGAAATACAGAGACAGTATGATATATATATAGTATAGTATAATATATATATATAGTAATATATTATTTAGGATGTACCGATAGTAAATCGGTATCGGTATCGGTAGAATCGGCCATTTTTGATGGTATCGGTATCGGGTATCAGCAAAAATTTAAATGGGCGATACTTAGCCGATACTTCTTACTTTTGGGTGATAAAAAATTATGAGAAACCTTTAGATTCAATAATAAATTCTAGTTCGATATAGATAGCTAGTACCAAGTTGTTTTTTTTTTTCCCTCGATTCCTTTTTAACTTAGATTTTTTAGCGTTTCTTCCCACTTGGTCTTTAGCGTAAAATTTACCTATTTGGACAGCCATTATTATAATTATACAGATTTATCTACTTTTTTGGTTGATCAATAGTATTTTTTTTTTTTTTTTTTTTTTTGTACGCAATTTCGTGAGAGCGTGTGAGTGCGTGAGTGTTTTTAAACTTCCTGGATTATTCATATTTTAGATATTTGCTGTTAATAGGGTTATTATCGTTTTAAAATTTAAGAGTTTTTAACGCGGTGCGAATAAATTTTCCCTCATTTTCTCCTTTGGTTTTTTGTTCTATTGGTGTTTCTGTCTGGGTTTTTTTTTTTTTTTTTTTTTTTTTGATTGCGTGTGCGTGTGCGTTTGCGTAGTATGGATAGCAGATTTGCGACAGGCGTCGGCTTTCTTTTGGCACTTTTACCAACATCAATAGGCTTGGCACTCGTAACTCTGCAATCCATGGAATACTACCTTCTCTAAACTCTAAACCTAATTGTTAAAGCTCTTGTCTGAGACAACAGATGGCTAAGAATTCAATCTTCAACTCGTTTAATATATCCAAAATTTAATTATTATTCATAATTTTTAATTTGAAGGGTGGAGTATGTGCCTAGGTGTAAATATAAACATTCCTATACACAACGTCCGCTATTGGCCGTCTTCGAAGAAATTCTCGATCTCCTACTTCCGATGCTACTGTGGCTTAGAAAGTCATTCTCCTTTTCTCACTACATACATATTCCTTATGCTTCGTGCTACTTGTTCTCGCTAACAGAACAGATTTTCATGCTGATTTTGATTACCTTACTCACTTCTCACGAGACTGGGTATATCTTTCATATCCAAATACTTGAGAATCCCTCTATTTTAGGGGATTTCAAATGTTACACAACACTGATTTGTGTGGTTCTCTCGTACTGATTTAGTTTGTTGGAGAAAGCCGAATTCATTCAGTATTCTCACGGATCTGGGAGAACTGAATTAAACTAACCTACACACATTCGGATCGTCCCAACCGATTCATTGAACACACTTGACCTTTTGTTTCACCACTATGTTTGCCTTCTCTCTAAAGTAAATACATCCACCTTCGCTCCTATCGGTAAAATCTGACCACAACCTTATATACTCTTAAGTTTAATACTTTCTCTCCAACATCTCCATCGCTCCCTATGCAGTTTTCTGGCACTTTGACGGGCCGATTGGGCTGGCCTTTGGTTGCCTTCTACGCTAACGTATAATTGAAGTGACTGCCCTTTGACTTCTTAAGACGTGCTTCAGATTCTGCCGATAAAGTGGGAACTGTAAATTGTTAATGGGATGACGCAGGTTCATTCCTTTTCTTGGACTAAATCTTATTTCATTCCTCAAATCCATGGGTTCGAATTTCGTTGCTTGTTCCTTGCCATTCAGGGCTAGAGATCAATGCTTACTGGTGTGTGGAAAATTTTCGTTCTCTCTATCGCTCTTTGTCAAATTTTCATTCAGCTGGAAATTGTTGCAGGGATACTCTTCGACGAGCAAAGCGGTAACTTTCATTAACCGAAAATAGCGCTGACCTCCTTGGTTCTGCTACTGACAAATCTCTCTGGCCTCTTGCCAAACTTCTCTAACAACTTCTGTAAATCATCCTTTTCCTCCTTATTCGCTCTGATAGGATTCTGTTGTTAATACTCCAACTGAAAAGGGCAATCATCTCTTTGGCCTCCTATTTTCCTTAATTCCAACCCTGAACGATTCTGGTATTCCTCTCTCCTTCTTTTCTCCTCTCAGGTGTCCTAGGCCTTTACCTGTCATTTCATTTATCGGTGTGCCATGAGCGTCCTGAAAAATCTATGAACGTGTGAAGGGAAGGCGGTGGCCGCTGTATTGCGGGATGAGCATTCACTCTCCGAATTTTTCGAGGGACGTTGTGCTCCGTGCTTGACCCCACCTCTCGTTCAAATGGCTATATTCTCTATGCCTCAAATATAGCACGTTTCGTTTCCCTCAGTGTTTGGACGCGCGCATATGTCTCAACCTATTTCGAAAAAATAATGCTGGCTCTGATCTTCTAAACTATCGCACTATAGCTCTCACCTTGTATTATTTCTAAGATCTTTCAAACCCTTCTCAAACTCTTACTGTCTTTAGATCATCTGGAAATCTTTTCCCTTCTTTTTCTGATTAGCCAGTACGGCCTTTCGGCTGCTCGGAATCCTCAACTGGCGATATACTTTTCCTATTTATAACAGATTTATGGTTTTTCCGCCCTTAGGAACTAGGGGAAGACTTGTGTGGTGGCGCTTGACATATCCAACAGCCATATGACCGGGTATGGCACGCGTCATTTCTCTCTCCAAGCGCCCCTCCTTTGGGTTTCCTTCTTCTCTTTGCTTACTTACGTCTAGTTTCTTTCAAATCGTTCAATGTTGGTTGTTGTTGATGAGGGGCGACTTCCTTCTTTTTTTGTCAAATAGTGGTGTTTCCCTTGCAGGGTTCCTGTTTTTAGTCAAGTCCCCTACTTTATCTCTGCTTTTCATCAATGTCTTCTCACCTGCACAATCTTAACTCTATCCACTCATATGTCGATGACCTGACCACTCTCCATTCTTTCACTCATTCCAAATCCTGCTCCCTCTTTTACTTCTAGAATTGCTCTCGTCTAATCTTCCCGATTCTATTCTCGGCTGATCTGGATAGAATTTCGGGTTGGGTCGTCTCAAGCTTGTGAAATTTAATTCTTTACACCCAACTTCTACAAATCTCTCTCTCTAAGACACTTAACTTTCCTATCTCTCGACGGTTCTCTCGTCTCTCCCCTGTTTGACAATATAAACATCCTTGGCCTTACCATAAACACAAAAAAATGTTTATAAAACCTCCAATGCCACAGTGTTGCTAGGTGCGGGGCCCTCAAAGAAACTGGTATGTTTTAGAGGCGAGAACTTTTTTCCTCTTTTTTCAGTTACCTCCACCCTATACAAGGGTCTCATCCGCCCTTGTTTGGAGTACTGCTCTAACTATATGTGGGGGTGGGGACTCTGGTTTCATTCCGGCTTTTGGATAGGGTCGAAGTCAAAGGCCAAAAGACTTATAAACTGCTCCGTACTTTCCGTTAAAAACTTTTTCTTTTTTCCTCCCCCCACTTCATTGACCCTTTATATTTGCGGTGCGATGTTGGTGCTTTTATCCCTTTTTTATAGGTACTTTACAGCTGCAAGTGCTCGAGGGAACTATCCCCTCGCGTACCACCACCTTTTACGACGCCCTCGTAAGCACAAGGGGTGCTGTGTGGCGCACATAAGTTTTGTGTTGATGTTAGTGATGTTGATGTTAGTTACTCCAGACTGGTCTCGTTGCGGTGCTCTTCTTTCTTTCCTGCCAACCTATGTTCCTGTGGAATTCTCTTCCATCCATCCTGTGTTTCCTACCCAATTTAATTTCCCTCACTTTAAATTCCTGCGTCTGTGCTTCAATCTGCGTAATTTGCGTTAGATGGATTTTTGAGGGCGTTCAACACCCACTCCTTGAATAGGGTTCCTGCCCGTGAGCGGCGTGACAACTTGTTAAAAAAATAAATAAATAAAAGGTTCTAAATAAGGATTCCTTAAGCTAGCTGAAACCCTACAAAATGGCACTCCGCGGTGAATCCATCTTCTTATGATAATGCATTTATAAATAGCATAACCGACGGAGCTTGCTCGGCTTGGACAAAAAAAAATAAAAAAAAATAAAAAAAAATAGAGACTAGAGAAGTGGAATACCGCTTATCTGCAACCCACTGGCAACAGAACAAGCAACTGATAGTGACGGATGTGGGGTTTTCAGCAAAGTAAACCTACTGAAGATGAGGATTGGGATATGTTTTCAGAGACCTTTGATAAGTTCATCGGCCCGAAATTGCATTGAATCTCATTCACCTTCAAGGAATCACACCAGGAAACCTCATAGTAAAAACTGAAGAGACAGTCACCAAGAAGCAAAAAGATAATTCAAATTTGCAGTCTGTGAAGAGGAGATGAGGCTCTTCTACGAAACATGAGATGCTGCTACGAAGAGAATCCTTTCATGCGGTTGCATGAAAATGGGCCAAGGGTTTTTCATTATTATCCAGTGCTTAACAAGCAGATAATTATTCAGCACCGGATTCCTTCATTCAGTTGACGAAAAGAGAGCGTATTGTATAGTGTATGGTTAGGAAATCGTAAACCACCCCAAAAAGGAACCAGTCTCTCAGCCAGACTACTAGTGAAAGCTTTAATGTTTTTGCATTTACACAATTTGTAAAATTTTTGAATTTTGAGTATTGAATGTATCTATCTTAAAGGAGTATTTTATTATGGCATGTTTGAGTAATAGCGTTTTTTTTTTATTTTAACTTTTTTCGGCTGCATTAATTGAGAGTCTCTTCTATTCAGTATTTTTTATTACTTATATTGTACGTAGTTCAAAGGAATCTTGTACAAATTGTAATCATGTTAAACATAAAAGCTAGTAGCTAAACTTTTTAATACTTACTGGAAAATAGGAAATGGAATGTTTTTTAAATAAACACAACATAAAAAAGTTATTAATATTAATATTTGCAGATTATTATCTTAAAGGGTACTATTTTAAGATTTAGTAAAATAAATATATTTGGCCACAACCAAATATGAAATATAAATGACGAAGTATTGTTTGTACAGGGAATACAATCTTGAGTTGCCTAGCAGTGCACAAACTGTTCTACCTCTGTATACTGTGTATATGTATTATAGTTGAATTAACAGTACTCGGTGATGCAAGGTTATATCGGTATCGGTATCGTCCGGCACCTAAAACAAAGTAGAGTAACGGTATCCGCGGTATGCGGTATCGTATCGTCGGTCTCTTTTCTGGTATAAATCGTGGAGGTACTAGGTCCCTAAACTATCTATATCTATATATACGTAAATAGTAATATATTTATATATTATATATATATATATATATATATAATATATAATATATATATATATATATATATATATAATATATATATACATATATACAATATACATATTTATATATATATATAATAATATATATTATATTCTGAATATAACCTTGATGTTTAAACTTTATACCATACCTATATATCTACATTTTTAAATAAAAAAACATTAATGGAATATTTTTAACAAATTTAAAATAGTTAGGTGTATTGCATTTACTTTGTGTGAATAACCAATAAGAACTTGGTTTTAAATGTAACAACTTGTATTATTGACTTATGTATTAGACTAATATTTTCCTCTTCTCTATTTTTCAGGCTTTCTATTGTCCATTTTATTTCAGTATACATTGTCTTGATAATTATTCTTATTAAATAAACTATTAATTGCTATAAATTGTTTAGCAATATTGGTACTTCGTACTAGAAGTTTCTTTGAAAAATGAATGAATCACTTAAATCAAAACCATGTTGTGATAACTTTAAAATCCACAAAAATAAAATAAAGAAAGGATTTCGATTAAAAAAAACATGTTTTTTATTAAAAAAAACATGATGAATAAAAAACAATTGATTTTCCTGTTTTTTTTGTTTTTTTTTTGTTTTTAATATATATATTTTACTTTAATGTATTTTTCTTTATTTCATTAAATTTATTAACTAATAAAGAATTATAAACAGTTTTTTACCTATATAATTATACTGTAAACATAAGCATATTAGAAATAAACATGAGTAAATAATAAAAAAAAATATGCCAAGTTTATTACCATTAAACTTCTTACTTTTGAAGTGTAAAAACTGAAGAATGTACATGAAATAAATATCATCATATGAGAAATGAGTCATATGACTATAATGTATATTTACTTACAAAAATAAAGAATAAATATTTAAGTACCATAAGTTAGTAATTAGTATGATAAGGCCTAACAAAAAATTACTCAATTCTAAAGGAACCATCAAGGGCCTCATTAATTCTGTTCCTAACTGCTTTCTGCATCTGAATCCTCGACTGTTTCCAATCATGGCCTTCTAATCGATTAAATCTGATCCTCATCTATGATGCTATATTTTGTGGAAGAGAACGGAGGAGTCAGACTCTGATCTCAAAAGCTATGGACAGAGGTGTCTTTAGATTTGGTTTTATCAGACTTCAATGTCCTTACAAAGAAACCTGAGCTACCTGACTGAGAACTCTGACTGATAGTGTATGTGGTTTCCCATGGTGATGAATTTGATGACGTTTAACTACTACCAACTTTTACATTAATTTGAAAAAAGTACCGGAAGGCTCTGGCTGCTCCGTCTCTGTCAATTTCAAATTATGACTTATGAATAATAGTTTTTGGATGTTCAATTTTATGAGCCTTATTTTTTTTTTTTTTTTTGAATGCGATATTGTATGTGCTGAGACTCTGCGCTCGAGCATGCAGTCTGAAGTGGGCAGGATGGTCTAGAATTATGGGAGGCTTACTTTTGAAATCATCTTTGCAAGCTTTAACACTACACTAACTAATTCCACCGATTGCTGGAGACGGAACATTGTTTAATGAATGCCCAGAGATATTCCATAGGTACTTGAAGAATGTCCCTCTTGACTCGGTACGAAACAATAATCATCAATTGCTCTCCGCCATTACTTTCTTTCATCCACATCTAGCATTTCCTTGCTCAGATTATAGGCTTCTGAAAGAGCTTGAAACCTGAAAGAAAAAATTTTGAAAATATTGTTTTCAATTTTGCTTGTATATTATATTGTCTTAGAATTCAAATGTTTTTTCTCAAAGTAAAAAAAGTATATTATAACCATACTATAGACTATATGTTTTATCTATATCTAATAGGATTAAAGTAAATATATATATAATAGTATATATACTATATATTATATACTATATAAGGTATGGCTATAATTAATATATATATATGTATAGTATAATAGGAATTATATAACTAAATAGTATAATATATATATATATATAGTATGATATTATGATGTATATATATATAATAATAGCTATATATATTGTTATAGATTACTTTACTATATTATTAATTTATTATATTTAGTTTAAAGGTTAAATATATATTATAATAGTATATATACGGTATAGATATATTATATAGTATATATATATAGTATAGAAGTAATTTGTATATATATATTAAGATAATACTATATTGATTATGCAATATTTAACTATATATATATATATATATAATATTAGTATAAGTATAAGTCAGTTAGGTAAATATATTGACTACATTGTTTGTGTTCACATTGAGAATTTAAACATAATCAGTGATTTTATCACGTGATAGGCCACAGTTGTCAACTGACGGCTTTATTTTTATTTGTGCTCTTATTTCTGCTTTTGTTAGCCAATTTGATTTCCTTTACCTTGCTTCCATTTCTTGATTTTGCTGTAGTTCTCTTACTATCTTTCTGATTCCCAAGTATTTTCATTTTTATTGTCATCACTGCGCATTTTTGAATTCGATATGTGTTCCTTTCCCTTGAACTATTTATTATTGGCCACCTCAGTGAAGCACAATTTACAAAGTGCTCTTTTACCTTTGTATGTAGGATTATTCCTTAACAGTAAAGTGAGAATGGACAGGTGTTTGTATTCCTTCCAAGCCATTGTCAAAATTTTAATGAGATATCAAACTTAACTATTTAATGTATATAGCTATACTTTAAATATATAATATTATTATCCTGTAACAACCTGTTTCTATAAACAAGGTAACATAATAATATTTAGTAGAAGGTAATGAATAAAATTAAAGAAATTTTAATAAATTTCTGAAATGACAATGAAAAACAACCATAGCAAACAATAAAAACAAAAAACCAAAAAAAACAAATTTGAAAAAAACTGATTTTTAAAAAAACAAACGTTTTTGAACAACTCTATTGTTGTGGGGGGGGGGGAACATCCCCTTTTAAAAGATCCACACAAAAATAAAAAATAAAGAAAGGATTTTGAACTTGTTTACAGAGACTTCATACAGAAAATTCACATTCTGGAATACTAGACCAAAATTTGTCCTACAATGCAATATAACTATCTGAAATCTGTGGCTCCATCTGTTTCATTTCCATCAGATTGAATCCTGTGAATGAAAATTTCTTCTTTTACTACTCTGAAGAATGTTTCACTGATCCTAGCACAAGAATTGGAGATCCTGAATGAGTTCCCCCTTGATCTCATTTAAAAGAACAAAATTTAAAAAAGAAGGAGTTAGATAAAGAACAGAAATTGCAGAAAATAAGACAGAAATGGGAACAAAAAATGGGATCCATTGACAGTTTTTAAATTTTAAATAGAATGTATTTCAATAGAGGATGTTAATACTGATGAAGCAGAAATCATAAGACAGTTAAAAGAGAAGTTCAATGTATGTGAGTGTAGAGCTAAGTGCAAATTTTAACAGTATTACCAAGAAGATGGAGTATTTCAAAAGTTGAAAAAGAATTTGGAGCCACAAATTACATGGCAAAAGCAGCTAAAAAGCTAGTTAAAGAACAAGGAGTACTAGCAATGCCTAGTACGAGAAAATCTGTGTTTCCGCGGCAGACAGTTGAAGATGTTATCAAATTTTATAAGAATGAGGAAATAAGTCGAATTATGCCTGGGAAAAAGGACTATAAAACAGTCTTCAAGTTTGGTGAGAGAGTCCAAGAGCAGAAATATTTAATACTATGTAATTTAAAAGAAGCATATAATTTGTTTAAGACACAATATCCAGATATAAAAAATGG
>JABUQX010067832.1:2500-27500 GCA_015478945.1 Trachelipus rathkii
AAACAACTATATGAATTTCCCTTCAGGGAATGTACGCCAACGGTAAAGGCTTTGTTTAGTGGAAGCATCATGCTTTAGGAGGATATTAATTTTATGCACTTTTATTTCACAACAATTATAGTACGATGAGTAATACATGAAGAAGCTACATGACATTTCGAAAATTCACACAGATATAAAAATGAATTATTATATTATAAATAAGATGCAGATAATAAATATTAAATTTCTCAAACTCACCAAACTACAAATATAATAATACGGATCAATATTTCACTCATCAATATCAAGGTTACACATTGAGCATACGATCAGCACACATCACACACACATCACCAATCTAAGCTCACAAACAACGAAGCAAGCCTACATCCAACTACTGTCTTACACATAGAACTCACTACTATAAATAACTTATTCTGTAAATGAACAATATACATTATAAAAAGACATAATAATAAATATATTATTATAATTATTAATTTTTGCTTTATTAATTAAGTAAATAAATATAAACTATATTATATATATTAAAAAATCTATATATATATTATATATACAAGACTCCTATATAGTAGAGATAGAAACCTAATTGCCACAAAAAAAAATTAACAAGACCTAGCTTAACTCAGTATGTTTGTTTACAAGGCGATGATCTGGCTGTGAGTCCACGCAGCACAGCAATTGATTTGCTATACGAGAGTGGGATATAAACACACTATGACAATAGCCTCTTTCTTAGTTGCCTACATGACATCATATATAGAGAACTAATCAAAAGGAGGGATACAATTTGAGTGAGTTCTTATTTTTAATTAGGTTACGTAGTTAATACACACTCTCTCGAAGCTTATCCATCTTGCGGATGGTTGTTTTTTGAGTTCACTTTCAATCTCTAGTAAATCTGATTATATATCTATGTTTTCTGTGATTATCTTTTATTGTTATACGCATATATTATTCTTAGATTGTAAATTACTCATATAGTAAGTAAATACTTTAAGTGTTACGAAGACTCTATGGAGCAATTACAACAGTAAAGCATACGAATCAGCGGTTTTTGCGAATCAAGCCAACTGCCAGCATTGCATCATTATGCATCTACTGTGTAGAAAATAATGAGCTTATGCCAAACTGTGTAAATAATGGAGCTTTTAGAGCGACATATTTGACCTATAATTACGCCGATTAAAGCGCTCAATATATATGGTGCCTAATACTCTTCTTGTAAGCATATAAAGAAAACTTTTTTAATTAGCGATATAAATTGTTTAAAACAATATTGGAAAAAAAAAAAATTTTTTGAAGTCGGGGGAAAAATAAATGGTCACCCACGTATGAACAAAACTCGTCTAATCTTCCTCAAATTCTTTACAACATACTCTTTCTCAGAGTTTCCCATGCAACGTGAAAGATAAATTTTACATTAGAGTTTAAAAGTATCATCAAATCTTTCAGCCTCTTGCAGATGCTTAAAAATATTAGAATTTCAAATAATGCAACTTTCTTTATTAAAGGCTGATATGTAAGTTTTATGTCATGACTAAATAACTGCTTTCATATTACAAGGAGTATTTACACGCAAAGTTCAACTTGTGTACCTATGTAGACATTTATGAGATGTGTTTGAAATATGGATATTAAAAAAAAAAAATTCCAGAAATAAATTTTTTTATTTTTTTATTTATTTATTTATTAAATTTTCAGTATTTGCGAAACCAAACGTAATTGAGTTGAATATCATTATCAAGTACTTCGATTAATATGATTTTTAAAGTTATCGAGAGTTCACTTTTCAAACATCTAGCACTTTTTAAGAACTTATATATATCGTTCCTACATGTCACCTTGAGTTTTATTTATGAGGAAATAGCTACCTGTAACTTAATAGACCCAGAGCATAGGTTTCTCTGCATCAAATTATCCATCTATTCCAGTTTATAGGTCTTTATAAGATGTTGACCTGTCATTCACTATATGTTCCATTTCACTTAACGTTCTAATTTGTTGTAACCAGTAACAGAATTCAGCTTTTTAAGTTTCAGTTCCTTTTAATTTCAAAACATTTACTATTCTTTTTAGTAGGTATGTTTGGTGTATGAAGAAGTAGAGAAGAGAGAGAGAAGAGAGAGAGTAAGAGAGAGAGATGAGTAGATGAAGAGTAGAAGTAAGAGAGAGAGAGATAGTAAAGAGAGAAGAGAGAGAGAGAAATAGTAGTCATTATATAATTTTATATTAGATAATATGAAATTGAATGTTCAGCAGATATACATTTATAAACAAACATAATTCAAAGAGCAACTTAAGTAAGCAAATAAAACGAATATCACTATATTGAGTATAGCGGGAGGCTAGAAGCTAACCATTTATTTCGCTAATAATAATTAAGATTTTTATATTTAGTATTATTATAAAATAAAATGTAATTTCCATTCATGATATTAAATTTACAATTATTATTATAATAATAATAATACATAAAAATATAAGTTAATTTTAAATATGGATCTAATTACAAAGTATCGATTAATGCTATATTATTGTAAAATATTATGGTAGATAATAATAATAAAATATAGGACGTGCCAAAACTAATGAAGAGAAATCGAGAATAGGGAATAAATAACTATTCTTTCTTTTCGATCTAATGAATAATGATGGGTTTTTTTTTTGTACAAGAGATTTTTAGTTCGTTAAGAAGAGAATTAAGTGACATTAGATTCGGTGTTTGGTTTTCTTGAAAAGTTGCACGAAAGAATATCAAAGTCTCCACGAGAATTTTTTCAAAAAAATTAAATTACAATTTAACAATGAAACCTCTATAAAAGAGGTTTGAATAAAAATCTACTGTATATATATATATATTATATATATATATTATATATATATATATATATATATATATATATAATATATATATTATTATATATTCATATATATTATATATATATATATATATATATATATATTGTAACAGGAGGAAACGAACCAACCACGAAAAGTAAAAGGTAAAGTTAAGAAATTTCTAAAAAGAGATTTTAGATTGTGTTAGACATTTGAAACGACAACAAGTAAAGAAATTGTGGGATTACACAGAAAAAGATTGAAGAA
This sequence comes from Trachelipus rathkii, assembly GCA_015478945.1. Lineage (NCBI taxonomy): Eukaryota > Metazoa > Arthropoda > Malacostraca > Isopoda > Trachelipodidae > Trachelipus > Trachelipus rathkii. The sequence goes on from JABUQX010067832.1 coordinate 5,612, forward strand.
GTTCTCGAGTTTGGAACGAGGGAAACTACTAAGAAGTAAACCCGTGGAAACACGGTAAGTAGACTAATTAATGAAAAACTTATATATTCTCTTTGAATGTTTAAAAAAAGTTTGTTATTAAATATGTTGTATTTTATAGATTGAATCTGGTACCGAATCAGGACTAGGTCCGGAACTGAATACGAGGATTGGGTGCGAGTTCGGGACTAAGTACGCCAACTGTGACTGTCTGAAAACTGCGAAATAAACAAATCGGTTCTGGAGGATTTGAGGCAGATAAACGGTACCGACAGAGATTAGTAACCGGACGAGCCGAAAATTCATAGTATTCTCGTCGCTGTAAGTGTGGTCGGATTCACTTTTCAAACCAGACGTATAAGGATTTGGAAAAGTTTGTGGAAATCATCATATTGTTGAGTATTGTGGTAAAAGGTATTAATTGTAAGTCATTTATTTATTGCTTATATAAACTTTTAAAAAATAAATTAATTTAGTGTGAATATTTTAATATAAAAGAGAGTATCTTATTTACTGATAGGTGTTTAAATATTGTAGAAATCGAGTTAACTAAGAGTAAACTATTCTCTTGACTTGGAAATAATTTAAAGGTGATTATTGATTTTTAGACGACTCCATTTGAATTAACAGAGGAAAAGCGTATTTATGTTTTCAAGGTTGTTCTCCGATTGTGTCTTATTTATGTTAGCGAAAAATAATGTTTTATTATAGCGTAGGTTGTAAATACACAGTAGGTAGGAATTGAAGTAAATATTAATTATTGGAATTATTTTTAAGAATCATTTGTGTTCAGTTTTCCTATCTTTCCATTGGTAAACAGAGTATTTAATTTATTTATTTTAATATAAAAGGGATAATTTTTTATTACAATATAATATTATAATATATATATATATATATAGTATATATATATATTATATATTAATTATTATATTATATTATTAATATATATAGATATATATTATATATATATGTATGAAACAATGTTTATATAATGCGTTTGAGATTCCAGCACGTGAAAAACATTACAAAATTTAATAAATGTTCAAATAATTTTTTAAAATGTGTAAGTGAGTGGTCGTGTGTGTGTGTGTGTGTGTGTGGTGTGTGGTGTGTGTGTGGTGTGTGTGTGTGTGTGTGTGTGTGTCGTTGTGTGTGGGTGTGTGTGTGTGTTTGTGACATTTAGAAAGATTTAATAAAACGGAAAAAAATTGAATTACATCTATTTCTCTTAGCTCTTAAATAGAAGTTTATATTATTATTATTATTATTATTAATAATTATTATTATTATTATATTATTATTATTATTATTAATTATTACTTAATTATAATTATTATTAATTATTATTATTATTAAAAATAATTTATTAAGTACGAAACACCAAATTATGATCTTAATATTAAAATATTAATATTATTTAAATAATATTTAAAATACTTTAATATTAATATAGTTATTTTTAAATAGGCATGCCTTTAAATAGGATGTATGTATGTATGCATGTTTGTATGTATGTATGTATGTATTGTATCCTAAGTTATCGCAAGCAATTGTAGGTGACCACACATTTAAATTCTTAAAATCTTTTTAATCATGGTGTTCGCCCAGGGTCCTATTTTATCCCATGCTCTGTTTCAACTGTTTTGGTAACTTCTTCCTCTTTGCGATTAATGCCAATGACTCCTATCTTAGATCACTCTTTTTCATGCCGAAAATAATCCATCAAACAAACGGCAAATACATGAGAGTGATCTTGCCTCTACGTTCCAGAAGTTTTCTCGTATATCTAAGAATCTAGACACAAATCAATCGACAGCTTCAAATGGTCGAAGATTTTTAACAAAAAATACTGTCAAAATATCGACGATTTGGATAGTTCTCATATCTAATTAGAGCAGCCAACCCATAGTTAGTTACCGTTAAAGTATCACAAATCATGTTTTCATTAAAATATATAGTTGTCATAATATTTTCACAGAGTATAACATATCCCTTCGGAAAACATAGCATCTCAAAAACTCCTCTGGGCTTTTCACACACCAGATAGTACTTGCCTTCTCTAAGGCAGTGATGTCCTATTTTTTTTATAGCGTACGCACGAAATTTAGGGTGACTTCTACATCATTCCATAAGTGACTTCCATTATTCAGAGCTTTCTTGAAAGGAGCCAGTCTTACTTCAAACATATCAGAGCTTTTTTTGAAAAAGTTAGAAGTCTGACTTCCACATATTCAGAGCTTTTTTGAAAAGTTAGAGTCTGACTTCCACACATTCAGAGCTTTTTTGAAAAGTTAGAGTCTGACTTCCACATATTCAGAGCTTTTTTGAAAAGTTAGAGTCTGACTTCCACACATTCAGAGCTTTTTTGAAAAGTTAGAGTCTGACTTCCACATATTCAGAGCTTTTTTGAAAAGTTAGAGTCTGACTTCCACACATTCAGAGCTTTTTTGAAAAGTTAGAGTCTTACTTCCACATATTCAGAGCTTTTTTGAAAAGTTAGAGTCTGACTTCCACACATTCAGAGCTTTTTTGAAAAGTTAGAGTCTTACTTCCACATATTCAGAGCTTTTTTGAAAAGTTAGAGTCTGACTTCCACACATTCAGAGCTTTTTTGAAAAGTTAGAGTCTGACTTCCACATATTCAGAGCTTTTTTGAAAAGTTAGAGTCTGACTTCCACACATTCAGAGCTTTTTTGAAAAGTTAGAGTCTTACTTCCACATATTCAGAGCTTTTTTGAAAAGTTAGAGTCTGACTTCCACACATTCAGAGCTTTTTTGAAAAGTTAGAGTCTTACTTCCACATATTCAGAGCTTTTTTGAAAAGTTAGAGTCTGACTTCCACACATTCAGAGCTTTTTTGAAAAGTTAGAGTCTGACTTCCACACATTCAGAGCTTTTTTGAAAAGTTAGAGTCTGACTTCCACATAATTCAGAGCTTTTTTGAAAAGTTAGAGTCTTACTTCCACATATTCAGAGCTTTTTTGAAAAGTTAGAGTCTGACTTCCACACATTCAGAGCTTTTTTGAAAAGTTAGAGTCTTACTTCCACATATTCAGAGCTTTTTTGAAAAGTTAAAGTCTGACTTGACTTCCACACATTCAGAGCTTTTTTGAAAAGTTAGAGTCTGACTTCCACATATTCAGAGCTTTTTTGAAAAGTTAGAGTCTGACTTCCACACATTCAGAGCTTTTTTGAAAAGTTAGAGTCTTACTTCCACATATTCAGAGTTTTTTGAAAAGTTAGAGTCTGACTTCCACACATTCAGAGCTTATATATATATTATATTATATATATATATAATTATATAAGTTATCTCTTCTTCTTCCACTACACAGGTAGTAGTTGAATCAGTGTTAATATATATATATATTATATATATATATATAATTATTAATATATTATATTAATAATTATATATATATATAATATATTATATATATATATATATATATATATATATATATATATATATATATATATATAATATAAACGCTTTAAAAAATTGTCCTGTTAGCATAAATATGGTAATTACTCAATTAGCGATTCCGCGAGGAGAATATTTGCGTGAATATTCGCGAGGCAGACAGCGATCGTATCAATATGAAACGACATAATTAAGATTTAAATTTAGCAAAGTAATTAAAGCATTCCCAAAAGTCATCAACTCATTTCACAGTAATTTGCGTTCAAATGACTTCATTCTACGATACAAGGACTGATGTTTTAAGTATTAGTGTAATGATGTGTTATAATGGACTTTTCTCTTGTGTATATGTTGTGGCGGAGGAGGATGAGCTGGATTTCATGAAGTGCGTGCGACACATAAACACATACCATACACCACAACACGTATATATATTATATAATAATATTATATATTATATATATATTAATATATATTTATAAAATATATATATATTATATATATATATATATATATATAGTAAATATATTTATATATGATATATGTGTGTTGTGTGTGTGTGTGTGTGTGTGAGTGTGTGCGCGCGCAGCGTGTGAGTGTGTTTGAGTTTATGTAGACTGTTAAATTTTGATATATATGATATTTTGTATATTCCACTTTATTACACTGTATATTTATATTAGTTTATATTTAAATTTGATGATCTTTACGTAGCGCTACTGTAAGTTTGTTATATATATATTATATATATATATTATATATAATATATATATATAGAGTTTTCTTTAAACTCCGTTTTGAAAAGGAAAAAAGAACTATATATATATATATATATATATTATATATATAATTATATATATATTATATATATATATATATATATATATTATATATATATATATATATATATATATATTTAGTATATAGTATATATTATATATATATATCAGCATCCCGAAAAGCCAGGCATGTAACTAAAAAACTTATACGAGCTACACGAAAAAAATATCATTTTATTATCAGGAGACATTTTTACCCCAGGAAATTAAAAAAAAATAAAAAAAATAACGCTTTTTTAAAAAATTAATTTTGTTTAAAAATGTTTAAAAAAATTTACAGTTTTTGAGAAATTGAACATGCTCGCTTACTCCGACTGACAAACAAGGTTGCCCAAATGTTGATTTTATTTTAAAACTAACGAATACCTCCGGTAAACAAGAACGATAGAGAGAGTCGGGGTTTCTCGGCCTACCGGGGGATCGACGGGGGGGAACTTCGTCTCCCCTCTGTCCCTCCGTCGGCTGAACCCCCTAAAAAGGATATAAAAAGAAAAAAAATAATATTTTGCTCTAAATCGTAAAAAAATTGCTATTTGGCACGAGAACTTGAGAACGATGGATAGAGGTTTCAAGGTCCAAATCGTCAATCACAAAGCATCACAATGCGAGGTTGTAATAATTTTAACTATTTATAAGATGTATATTAATAAAGTATTAAAGAATAAAATAATTTCCTTTTAAGTTTCTTCGATGAAATTACTCTGAAATCAAAAATGTTATTAATTTTCCTGTAGATGTTAGTTTTCTAGTTACATGCCTGAACTTTTGCGGGATGCTGGCCTATATATATATATAATATATATAATATATTATATATATATATTATATATATATATATATATATATATAATATAATATATATATATATATATATATATATATATATATGTAATTATATATATACTATTATATGAATTATATATAATATATATATTATATAACTGGTATCTAAATAAAATCAATTTAAACCACTAAACGAACGATAACGTTTATAACTGAAAAGAATATATATAATATATATATATTATAATATATATATATTATATAGTATATATATATAATATATATATATATTATATATATAGTATTATATATATATATATTATTATGATTATAGGACAAAGTTCTACCTATTGACTTTTGTCTAAGAGTAAATTTTTTTAATTTTAACTATTATAAATTAACTACATCCTAAAATATAATATAGGAAATCATGATGGAAATTATATTTTGAGTTATAAATTAAAAAAAAAGTATTACAATATTCCTTGGGTTTTTACTTTATGACGCGGAGGAATTTTAAGACATTTTAACCAAAAGAATACCCCAAGTAGAATCATAACAGGGATGGGCCATCGTTGAGTTTTTTTCTCAAATTCTTGAGGGGTTTTTGGCTTTCATCTTGAGTACTGAGTTTTTGTCCTATAATATTATATATATATATATTATATATATATATATATACTTTATATATTATATATATATATATATATATATATATATATATATTATATATATATAATTATGGTTAAGGTATTACAATGCAAATAGTGGCCTCGAGCCGACGGGGAGCAGAAGGGGGGAAGATTTCCATACCCCGTAGGGAGGGGCGGAGGAACCCCAGGACAAAATATACAAACCAGCACCGCAATACCAAGAGCGGGGTCGCGAGACCCTCCCGGAAGAGGGGGAAATCGTCCTACCCCCTTGTCGTTCCCCGTGAAGGGCCCGAGAGACCGACTCCTGCCATCTTTGCGGTTTATACTCCTTGGTATTTTTTTTCGTTTAAAAAAAAAAATAAAAACTGACGGAGTCGTAAAACGTAACAGGTCTTATATATATTTGAAAAAAATTAACTATAAAAGAAAGTCTATTTATGGTCCATAAAAAAATACCCTGTACTATTTTTTTGGGGGCTAACGAGTACCGTTCAAAAGGTCAATAAACTAGACTTTCTCATAATATAATATAAAATATATTATATAATATATATATATATATAAATATATTATATATATAATATATATTATATATATATAATATATTATGGTGTTACAAATGGGTTTTTTTTTTAAAAAGCCAAAAAAAAAGCGTGGGAATGGCCGCAAAACCTTCAGACATGAAAAATTTATAAGCAAGATGTAAATAGATATAACCTACCAAATTTCATGACTCAGAAACGCGGGTCATCCCGCTTCACATACCACATATATATATATTATTATATATATATAAATATATATATAATATATACTATATTATATAAGTATATATATATATATTATATATATATATATATATATATATATATAATATATATATATATAATTTTATGGCGGTTTAACTGGTGCCTATCCTATGCTAGGGTATCGCGATGTGCGCTTGTAAATCCTGACGTTTCGTATCTCAGGTATTGCCCATTGTGGGTTGTGGGGAAAGCTGGTCATGAACACATTATCTTTATCAAAGCACTCACCATCGTAAGAATACAATTTATACAAGTATTTATTTTTTTTTAATATATATTATTTGTTACAGTTATTTTGAATCCGTAAAAATTTAGTACTTTATCATTGGTTTTTTGTTTTAAAAACGATGAAAAAATTTGGCCTCATATTTTTCCTCCGAAGAAAAAAATACATCTTTTACCAATTTGCGCTGTTTGCACTTGTTCTTATTATTATAAAGACCATTTCCAGTAATAGTTTTACGTTTGGGAAGAAAAAGTACAAAAAAAAAATTATATTATTATATATTTTCTAGAGTGTTTATTTTTTTATTGAAGCACCGCATTTTTATATTTATAAACATCGTTTATATTATATATATATATATATATATATATATATATATAATATATATATATATATATTATATATATATATATATATAATATATATATTACATATATAAGATATATATATATATAATATATATTTTATATAATATTATATATAATATATTAAATATATTATACACATATATATTATAATATATATATATATATAAATTATATATAATATATATTATATATATATATATATATATATTAATATATATTATATATCTATATTATATAATATAAATATATATATATTTATATTAAATATAATATAAATATATATTATATATATATATATATATATATTATATATATTATATATATATACTATATATATATATTATAATATATATAATATATATATAATATATATATATATATATATATATATTATATATATATCCAACTATTTTATGCCGTTATGAATATTATCAACTAAGATTGTTTCCCTGAGCTTCTGAGTCGATAATTTTTTTTACCGATTCCACTCGTTCTCACTCATTTGATAAAATAACCGACTCCTACTCAGTCACCTCTCCAACCAACTCACCACTTTTTAAAATTTCCTATCTCCGGCTCCGGTTTCCGATCCACACAAAACCTTGTGACACTTCCCGGTTCCGGCTCCGACCCCGCAGCTCTATTGTTTTCCCCTCACAGCAAATTTCGTCCAAGATCCTTTAATTAAGAGTATGATCAGTTCTTTCAAAGGGAAAAAAAGGCTTTAAATTGACCATATGTTTCTATGTCAAAGACCCCGTGAGAACATTTAAAACTTAAAGGTGAATTATTATTTACATTTCACATTGTTTATAATTTAATTAACTCTTTTGCAGTTTTATGTTAAAAAACAATAAATTTGTTTCCCCTGTTAATTAAGAAGTTGCTTTTAAGTGAAGGCAGCAGCTTAAGGAATTGTAAATGTACGAGTAATAAAATGTCTTTAAGAAAGTGCATTTGCAAGTATGTGACAAGATTTAATTAAATAAGACAATCTCATTGAATTACTCTGGAGAAAGTTGCCTTAAAAAATGTTCTCTACTAAAATATTAATGTGGACATTCGAGATTATTTTGTAATTTAAATAATAAACATGTATGTCCATTTTGGACATTAAACATAAATTTCCCGAGTCTCAGCATATATAGTTGTTTTATTTTAAAACTTTTGAGCATTGCAAGTCTATCCTCCCCATTACCACCAGTTAAGTATCCCAAATTTCTGACTAGGTTATTAAATGTAACCTGAAGAATTCTAAGACAATTAGTATTTGAGACACCCCCTCCCGTCTAGTAGGTACGGGAAAATACATTATTCGTAGATCCTTTAAAGGTAGGACTCCGTTTGAAAAGGAAATCATGCTTCTTCAAATAAATCATTAAAGTCATTATTAATACTAAAATTTTAAAATAATATGTTGTCTTCAAAGTGACTTTACTCCCATCTAAAGAAAAGTAAGCCGCTGTGAGCCACGAAAATTCCGTGCTAAAAAATCCTGTGTATAGCAATTCTCTTATCGAGCGTAAAACACAGAATGGAACGAAAACGAAACACGGTATAAGTACTATATATATATATATATATATATATATATATATATATATATATATATATTATAGTCAATTTTATTATCATGTAAAAACATATATATATTAATAAACGTGATATATGAACAATTTAATTATAAATAACCGACTTAAATACCTAGACGTGCACTACTTAATAGTAACCTGATGAGTTATAAGTCTCCATAAACTGTATATATTATAACCATTTTAATTTATGGTCAGTATACAAGTATACTATTCAAGCATAGTGCCATATATTTGGTTCACTAAACTGCACAAAAAATCTTTCTGGACCCTCTCGGTATCGGCCCCACAAAACCAACTTTTAACAATTTCTGGGTAATACTAGGGTGTGCCTCTTGCACTTCTTCTATAAGTATGTGAATCCTCGAAAGCGCTGCTATCCTTTGATTGCCTAAAATTCTACGATTCTCTCTCTCTCGAGAAATAGGGCTCATATCTCATATCCTTCCGCCTAATATTTGCTGATTTAAGCCACAATACCCCTGGAGCGATTCTGGGCATTCTCTTCCTCCTCTTCTCCTCCTTACAGGTGTCGCTATTGCCTTTGAGCTGTGATTAATTTGATCAGAGTGCATGGGCTCTCTGATCTATGAACGTTAGGAAAGCGCTTGGCCCTGGATGCCATTCCTCGGAGTTTTGAGGGAGTGTTGCTTACTGTGACTGACCCCGCCCTCGCTATTCTAATAAAGCGGCACCATATTCGATCTAGTTCTCAATAGAGATCACGTTAAACCTGAAGATGTGTTGGAAGCAACGCACTTTCAACTCGAGCCAATCTATTCCGAAAAAAAGAAGACGCTCTGATCTTTCTAACTATCGCCATATAGCTTCCACTTGTAATTCTATCTAAGATTCTTTGAAACCCTTCTCAACTGTCATTTCTTAGATCATCTGAATCTCATTCACCTCTCAATTCTCGATATTCTGTCGCGGGCCAGTACGGCTTTGGCGTCTCGAGGTCTACTGGCGAATCCTAATACTTTCTATCTTACTGGATTTAGCGGTTCTGTCCTCCAGGAGCTCGCTTTAAGAGAACTAATGGGCGTGATTTTATATGTCGGTGCCGTGGGCGCTTTTAACATATGCGGCAAAACCGAACTGTGACAACCGAGATGGCCGAGACGTTAGGCATTCATGAAGTCTTAACTTCGCCGGCGCTTTATCCTCATAAGATCCCGCAGTCCGCCCATAGTTGGGTTTCCCTCACTCATTTTCTTTGAGCTTACTTATGTATAGTTTTGTCTTTAAAAAACTCGCATCTTATACTACTGCGGCCTGGATGTAGATAGAGAGAGAGCGACTTTTTAATTTCTGTCAGAGAGGAGTGGTTGTGCCACATATCAAATGTTCCTCACCACTATACTTATATATCCACCTACTGTGACTTTATACTCCTCTAACATTTTTCTAGATAGAGTTTAATAGTATCTTTCTCTATATTGAAATATCTACACTTCTTATTACACTCATCATTGCACGAATGACTGTAGTCGCAATTCTTTTGATCTCTAGTTCTCAACTCTTTTTACAAATCTAATCGCTTGCTTCATCCTCTTATTAAATTCTAGAATTGCTCTCAGTCCTCTAATATCTTTCTCCGATTCCTAATTCCCACTACTGTGCTCTGATGTTAGTAGATATCTTTCCGGAGAGGTAAGGTGTACACTATTCTCAATATCACCGTTGTTGAAATCGCACAGAATATTCATTTTATACGAAACCACTTCGAGTTAACTTTGTTCCCTACTTCAAAACTTGCATTTCTACATCAAAACTGTTATCATCTAATTTGCTATTAACTTTCGACGGTTCTCTCGTTCGTCTCTCCTGTTGACAATAATAACGACAGCTCATGTTATTCCGTAGGTTTATGTGTCACTATATACCACTTATAATCAAAAAATGTAAATGTCTATTATGGAACTTTTCTGATCTATTAACACTGAACGAAATCCGCCATTATTAATTTTTAACAGAATCTCGAATAAATATAGTTTACGCCCTAATAATCAAATAGTTAAAACTTTTTGGTGTGTAAAGAATGGTCAAAGATGTGTATCTAGTTGAAAATTTTTTTTATGAATCTTCTCAAAAGATACTAAACTTTCTCTCTCCCTTGTTGTACATTGTGATTGGCTCCTTGCATCCACACAAATCGAGAGGGTGATAATGGAAAAGTAACTGGCTCTCAAAATATGTCTAGTGGAGGTCACCTTAGGCTTGACTGTCTCACGGACTTTACTGTGTAGTCTTTGGCGCCCCGAAAACACGGGCCAAGAGAGCTTCGTTAGAAAATATCACGGTGTTCATGATATACATAAACACAGATTAATTCCCCCCCTTGAATGTCTACACTCTCTATATTAATTTCTTTATAGAGAGAGGGCTATGTAATGTTGTTAGTTGCTTTTGTGTCGAGATTTTCCAAATTTTCTATAAGTGATTAAACATTGATTAATCATAGGAGTTGGAGACACGTTTAGAGTTTACCATAGACAATGCACCTCGTCTGAACTATCCAAAACATAAAAAACCAGTTGGTTGAAATCATTGTTTTCAAACCAACATGAATAAATCCATCTGCATATCCTACCCTAGTTTCTTTCTACAGCGTCTGGTCTTTCAGGACGCAGAAGGCTCTGTTGTGCTGACGGTGTATAGGTTTATCTATTCAGTGCGGTTATCAACCAAACTTTATTAAGAATACGTTTTTCTCATATGTACTTTATAAGACCTAATAGAGTGCTTCGACGCACGATGTGCATTCAAGTAGTATGTGTGTTGAATTGGGATAGTTATAATTTACTATCAAGTAATATTGGTAATATAGAATTTAATTTCCCTGAGGTGGCTTCCCCTGTCTGTTCTGCCCCCCTACTGAATCTGTTCTGTGGGAAATTCTCTTCCATTTTCCTCTTTGTTTCGCTTTTTTTATTGTATTAATTAATTTCATACGTACAGTTATGAGTGCCGCCTGTTTGGTCTGGCTCAATTCTGCGTATTGCTGTTAATCTGGTAACAAGTCTATATTGAGAAAACTTTGAAAGGCATACAACATCCTCGCGTATCACATGAGGATATTATGGATATTTGATTTAATCGCCAGCCCTGTTTATAGGGGCAAATTGGTGGTGGTGTAATGAAATTCTTAAATGCATAACTCGTATGTGAGACAATAATTATACGATAAATTTTGAAGCTTTTGTAATTTCATTTATAATAATAGTATTAATAATTACAATACTTTTAATATATATATTTATATACTATATTTATAATCAATATTATTTATTTTCAAAATATGAATATAAAAATTAACCTTTGGAATTTTTTTATTCATTAATATAATATAAATATAGAACTAATTAAATTATGTTGATTAAAATAATTCTGTATAATAATTATCATATATAATTATATAATTAGCTAATTAGCTTAAAAATCAATATTCCAGCCAAGTTATATACTTAAATAAAATGAACGCGAGTGTTAAGAATGATGAGGTTTAGTAAATTAAAAATTTTAACCATTAAATCATTAAACCTACTTATTCTAGTATATAATATATAATATTTATATATTTATATATATATTATATACTATTGATCTAACCTATATAATCACTAACAGATTCGTATTTATTCTAAGAGCACTAATATAATGGAACCCGGTCGTTTGCTAGTGTTAATGACATTTATTCAGCGGTTAAGGAAAAAAAAGTGTGGATTATTGGCGGTTACTTTGAACACCCTTCACCTAAGAATAAACTAACCTATAACTGAAATAAATATAACTGTCATCAACGCACACATACACACATACATCATTATAACTATATATATAATATAATTAAATATATATATATAAATAAATATATTATAATATAATATATATAATATATAATATGGATATAAATATTCCGAGGTATATATATATATATAAAAATACGTCCATATAAAATTTTGAGTAAAATGGTTTGAAAAAAAATTGAGAGGAAATGGAATCCCGGACCTTAAAAATTTGTGAGTATCCGGATTGCCAACCCAACCCATCAACTAATTTATATTATAATACTATACTATTATACATTTTTACAGTATATTTATACTTATACCTTTTATTTTTTTTTACCCCAAAGAAATGGGGGTAAGGTGCGTTAAACATGCATCGGAAAAGTAGTAAAAGTATGATTAGAATCAAAGCCATGATCAACATAAAGTCGAAAAGATAGCCTAAGTCACTTATATCACTCAGCCCTTTATACCTATTAGGTGAATATAAATAGTTGTTTGAAGTCAGAAAATCCCCATAAGAGCTTCACGGGACCCGGTGAAGCAAGAGCTATACAAGTTAAAAAGAGTAAATGTCCCCGTGCACTAAAACTCGATGCATTTAGCTCTTGTCTGCTAGTAATTTTGTCAGCAACAATGGTGTCAATCAATATCTCACATTTCTCACCCACGTCCAATAAGAGTTGTCGATGCCTCAATACTCAATTAAGCGAATACTGGCCACCCAGGGTTCACGCAACAAAGACTCACTCTACAAGCACCGGCCATATTGTTCAGAAGTCCATATTATGATGACTAGTCACAGTTTATTCTCGCAATGACTTCACTCAATAAATATCTCTTTATCACTCACTCTATTTCCCTAATACTGTCCGCTCAGACTCGCAATATATTCGATTTTCTCAACGTCGAAGAACATTGTCGAATGGGGCAGAAGTTTTGGGTATCGATATACACGTGAGTTTCCCAAGCACGGCTCGAAGTTCAACCAACAGAAATATGATCACACTCAAGTAACATTACTTAAGAGGATAAATACATCCACAATGTCTGAACCTAACACCGGAAAACTCTTGTTCAGTCACGCTATTAACTTCACTTTTGTTTAATCCATACTGAGTGATGGCACAAAAATACGCAAATTTTCAAATTCGTTTACTTCTTCAATAAGAAATATCAGTTTTTTCATGAATGAATACAAAATTTATCCTCTCATTCTCTCTTCGTTGTCACAACAAGTACTTTTTCTCCTACCATACGTTCTACTTATCTATTCCTCTATAAAATTCACTATCTTTAACATACCTTAAACTAAAATCAATGTCCATGTCATAGGCAAATTGCCGCTAATATTTAGTAGCTTGATTTTAAATTATGGAAACACATTGAAATCAATGCTTTTTTAGATCGACTATGCTTCTTGATATTTCCCAGAACTCCATATATAAGTCTCAAAACTACCTGATAAGAGTTTGACAAAATATTTTTTTTAGCAGAATATTAAAATCACTAAGAGTAAATACCAAACATGCCCTCATAGTAAAGACCTCATGAGAATTGTCGATCTTCTTTCATAAGACTTAAGCTCGTTGTTATACTCATATATTAAAAAACCCAACTTGAGCTTAATAACTGCAACTCACTCCAAGCCACCTTTTTCCTCGCAATTTCACAACTCTTCTACTACACTCTGCATCAATCCGTCAACTATTTCTTCGAATTGTAAATTACATAAGATCTCTAATCATGATGTAATTACTTTTTAACCCTTTCATTAACTCTATACTCACGCGCTCTTCAGATCACCAACTTAGTCTCACAAGTTGCTCATCTATCATCCATACTTAGACTTAACTTTCTATATCTGTATGAGAGTGTCATCACATCTCATACTTACATCTCGCAATCCATTACAAGCTTATTACTGTGCTCTTAAAACTGAAACGTTCACTTGTCGCACTTATAAACTACACGCTTTTTCCTCCTTTTGGCACTCACCTGCTTGTTTCAAAAAATCTACCTCACTAACAATTCTCTCAAAACAATTGTTTTAATCTATTTTTGTCATTACATTCATAAAGAATAACCCAGAATGCAGTGCTGAGCCGCAAGTAGGATAAGAGAGTCTTTATACGATGAGATTTAAACACCCACTCACCAGGCCTTCATACTTGCCACTCTATCTCTACATCCTTCAAATTCTAACACACTAGTAACATTTTCTCTAGTACACGAGTATCGGAACCTGAGTCAAGAATAGATATCCACGCTGAACATCATGAGAGAGAGTTTTCAAACAAGTTAACTACGGCTTCCTATGTCCATCTCCTCACCGCTCATCTCCTATTATTTCATACCCTCCATATACAAAATTGAACTAAACCAAAAAGGGGACATTACACAACATTCCTGGTCTCACTCCTTGTAGCTTTAATCTTTATTTAAAACCAAATTACAGTACATTTCGTAGAATGTCAAGAGATAGATCTTCACGCTGAAGATCATGAAAGTTACCAATCATCAGTTTTTTATATTTAATTTCCTCATTATAAATCCACCCTTCCGCCTTACTTATATATATCCTGTCCAATATAACTTTGCTATGTCCATACTTCTGACGAATGCTCTACATCTCACACACATCTATCCAATTACTATTAAATAAGTCGCTTTTAATATGGGCTTAATAAACTGACAACTAGAGAAGCTCTCCTACCAATATATATATCTACAAATTAATAATAAACTCACTTCTTTACAAAAGCTAATCGAGCCGCCATGTTGCAAATCATAAATCTATGTATTGAAACCCATATTCTTAAGTTTCTACTTCACATCTGACGCTGCTTCTTAGTAGATTATGCAATACGAAGTTACACCAATTGATTTTGTTGAATGAATAAAAAGAGCGAGATCTGAACTCCACAAAGACAAATGCTCCATCAACGATAGAGCCTAGAAAAAATAATTCGTAGAAGATGCAGTAGCAGCTCAAAAAATGATACATCTGCCTGTCTATTAAATCCGTAAATTGAAGCCCGCCTAGAATCCCATAAAATTCCGCTGGAGAAGAACCTTGGCTTACCACCGCCTTGGTTAATTACCACAATCTAGGCTAATCTCTTCGGATGATTAATCCTCACTTTATATTCTGCATCTGGCTCTACACACTCGCTCCTGTATATACTCCACCATTAATAACACCAAGCCAATTTCTCCGACATATATAGCAGCTATTGTCATAGATTTTTTATCTCTCCCCCTCGCCAAATACAAGTCTAATATCCTATATAAGAAAACTAATTCGATATACCCTAATAATTCACTCTCATCTTTATGGTCACCATGACTACACCTTATGTCTACACCTTTATATAACGGGTACTATTATTTGCATATCTGCTCTCAGCCAAATCCCCTCTCAGGAGAAATTCTTTTAATATTCCCTTACCAATATAGAAACGCCTTATGGAATTTATCTCTACACACGATCCTTTAAACCACGCTTATACTCCAGGGAGAAATCTGTCTCTTTAATCTCGAGGCCTTGTTTTCACGCATTCTATTCTTGATATCAATTATTTAAACACGAACTGTATAGTAATTTCATCTAAATACCTGCAAAGAATTTACCAATTCTTTCAAACCTTCTCTCGACTTATATATCATGCCAGCAGCTTGCAGTGTAGGCTATAGACATTGAGTAACTCTAGAAGCCTCTGACCGCCGAGATAACATCATTCCATATATAACGCAGGCCTTATCTTCACCCTGGCACATACATCACCCGTGGATCTCATGCGATGTGTGTGATTTTTATACACTCGCAGATATGATTGTCATATTCTCGAAGTGTTCTTCCCACACTCCCCTCACACCCATTTCATCAGTTACAAAAGCACCATCCCTATTCATTATTCTAAGCAGGTTCCCCTTATTCTCATTCTTAACCTTTCGCGCAGGTCTTAGAGGAACCCACCTTATGGTATACCTTGATCATCTAAACGTTCTTAATATCAAAAACTACCATACCAGAATGCAACCACAAACAAACCAATCATATACATCACCAGACCTAACATTATGCTCTCCAATTCCACACACCAAACTACATTAGTCAATACAAACTGAACTAAACTCCAACCACCTCCCCATTATCATAAAATATCAAAACTCCAACAAAATAAACCACAGATTCATGAAAACATATATAAACTACAAAAAGCCGCATGGACAAAATTAACTGATGATATAGAAAACATCACACATCCTTCAAACATCACAATTACATCTACACTAAATAAAGCTGTCCAATACTTCGTGTCAATAATTCAAAAAGCCGCAAATCAAAATATTCCCCGGGAATACCTAAAAAAATATACCCTAACCTTAACACCTGAAATCAAAAACTTAATCAAACAACGTAACACACTTAGAAAAAGGGTACAACAAAATCGAACACAAATCAATACTCTCAACACCCAAATCACGAACCTAACAAAAACACACTCCACGAATACTTTCAAACTTTTCTTACAAAAAAAACATCAAAACAAGAACAATAGAATGTGAAACACAATAAAAATTATAAACAACGCAAACCACCACCAAACGCACATTCGTGAATCTATCAAAAATCCAAACTCACAAAACCCACAAGCAACAAAGCAACATCCACACATTATCACAACATACACATCACAAAACAAATTCATAAACCCATACACCCACAAAATAGGAAAACAATCAAAGCTCTCAAAAAAATAAAATGCAACCACGACCAAACAATAGAAATAACCACAACTGATTTAGGAAACACCATAAAGTCCCTTAAAACCTCACCAGCAACAGGCCCTGACAACTAAAACATACACCTCAAACACCTAAGAATACTACATTAACCCAACTAGCACATATATACGGCTTAAATTTTAAACCCACACACAAAACAATACTTATAGCAATAGACATCAACAAAGCTTTTCACACAGTTCCCAAACACTAACAAAATCCATAAAATAATAAAATCAAACATCCCAACTAAATGGGTATCTAACTTCCTATCAGGGAGAACAACTCAGATACAGACAAAAAAACAAAAAAATCCCGAACAGTAAACATCAAAAACGGCGTACCTCAAGGAGCAATCCTACCCCTCACCCTCTTCAACTTATTCACAGCCGATCTTCAACAACCACAAACAGACCATACAAACATAACAACCTACGAAGATGACATCACCATCGCCACTACACATCAGAACATAAACACAGCTACAAATCTGACCCAACAACACATCAAAAAAATTCAAACATAGCTAACCGACAATATAATGTTCGCTTCACCAAACAAATCCTCTATCACTCTAATCACCACAGATCGACAACTTGGTACCACCCACCTCCAAATCCTCATAAACAACACAGCTATACCACTAAACAAAACTCCAAAAATTCACACTATCGACCCTTTAACGGGTGGCACAATATCTCTGGAAGCCCTCTTCCCTTAGGAGGGAAGAGGGGGAAACAAAATAAGTAAGTTTATATGAAAAAACTAAATTAATCAAATCACCCAGTACCTACTTAGAAAAGTTTTGAGGTTTTCTTCGATGAATCAGTGAATGTTTAAATAATAATTATTAAGTAATAGATCTAATTTTAATTCAGAAAGCATTCATAACTATTAAACTATGATATTTCAGGAAAGAAAAAAAAAATATTATGAAATCCTCTTTCGTTGTTGAAATTTAAAATTAGAAACTTGAACAAAAAAGTCTTACCTGCTCCGGGTGTTCCGAAAAATTGAGACCATTTACAGAGTTCGTTATATCACGAATAACTCGAGACGGAGACATGCTGTTAAATGTTTGCTGAGTTTGTGTTGAAAGTCCAAACGAGGAAGGAGTTTCTGTACTCTCTTTCAAACTTATTTGGTTAAAAGGACTGTTCGTCATATTACCAGAAACGGATTTATGATTGTTACTACTACTCAGTGTGAGTTGGCTTAAAAAGGAGAAAGATAAAATTAGAATTTGAATATCACTTAGAAATATAATTACATTTGAACACTATTTAAAATTTTTACCTCTCTGTCATGACAAAACCTCTATTGGGAGTTCCAAAGGTAGACGCTTCCAAATTAGCATTTATATCACTTTCAATAGTTTTACCTCGATTTGTTAAGTCTCTCTTGACTACCATCTCGTTTTCTTTCAACGATTCATCCATGTACGGAATGGTTGAATCTTTTGAGTTTTCATAAATAGAGTCGAGGCGCCCCTTAGATTCCCTTCTATCCTTCGAATGCCCTTTTTTAAGTGATTCGACAATCTTAGGGCAAAACTGTTCAAATTCAGGAATAATGCTAGTAATTCTCTGAAATGATATGATAATATCAAAGTATGAAAAAATTCCCTTTGTGGATACACGCAAAATTATCATGCCTGCAAAATTATAAGCACTCAATAACATACCTGGCTTTTTAATTCCGTGGACCCATAACCAAATAAAAGCCTAGCAAAATTATGATTGTACTGCTGAATTACAAATTCATCATCTAAAACAATGATGCCGCTAATATTTGAAAAAAGCTGTAATATATATATATATATTATATATATATTTTTATATATATATATAATATATATATTTAATATATATATATAATATATTATATTATATATATATATATATATATATTATATATATATATATCACGAAGGAAGCGCGAAAGGTTAAATATGAGAATAAGGGTAATCTGCGTAGAATAATGAATAGGGATGGTGCTTTCGTAAATGATGAAATGTGAGGGGAGTGTGGAAGGAACACTTCGAAAATTTGTATATCATTGGCAGTAATGAGGAGGTGATGGTGAATGTGTGTGGGTTTAATGGTGCAAAAAAAGGAATATGTATTTTGGGATGAGGTATTAGGTAAGGGAGGAGGTAATGGGTAGAGTGAGAAAGTTGAAGAAATGGTAAATCTGCAGGTTATAGATGAAATTACTGGTGAAATGATAAAGAACGGAGGCGAGATGATGATTGATTGGATTTGGAAGTTGAGTAACAAAGCGTTTATGGAGGGTATAGTTCCGAGCGATTGGGGGAGAGCAATAATAGTACCCTTATACCCTTATATAAGGGTAAGGGAGGAAAGGGGAACTGTAGGAATTATAGGAGAATCATACGTTTATTGTGAATGTTTGTAGGGGAAAATATATGCTAGTATTTTTTCCGGGACGAAAGAGTGCGTCCGAGTGACTGAAGGACTGATTGGTGAAGAAAAAGGTGCGTTTGAGAAGTGGTAGAGTGTGTGTGATCAGATCTTTACTTGAAACAAATGAATGAGAAATGAGTGTAGAGAAGAATATAATTGTGATTTAAAGTCTTATGGAATTGCAAACAGGCGTAGATAGGATTAATAGGAAAGCTTCTATGCAGGTGTTAGTGATATAATGGTGTTGGTGGTAGGCTTCTGATGGAACAAAAGTATGTATGAGGATAGTGGAGCGTTGTGTAAGAAAAATTGGTGTCGAAAAGGGATTTGGTTTAATATTAATAGCGGCGTAAGGCAGGGATGTGTTACATGCTCCTTGGTTATTCAAATTTGTATATTGGATGGGGTTATGAAAGAATTAGAGGTGGGGTGGCAAGGAGAGAAGTGGGTTTAGAATGATGGAAAATGGAAGAGAGTGGGAAGGGTGCCCTACCTATTATATGGCGGATGATTTGGTTTTGTGTCTGCGAATCTGAAAAGAAGTTTGAGAGGGATTGGCAGAGTAGATTTGGCAAGGTGTAGCATAAGGTTAGGGGTTTGGAAAGTAAACGTAGATAAGAGTAAGGTTATGGTTGTGAGTGAGGACAGTCCTCGGTGGTGAGGGGGATATGGTTGTGGGAGCAGCAGTAAAGGTGTCCTGAGTTTAAAATTTTGGATATATGTTTTGGATTGAAAGGGAATGGATGAATGCAGAGTGTAAGTAGGAAAGTTTTGAATGAATGGCGGGAAAGGTGGCTGGTGCAATTAAATGCTTGGTGGATGTAAAAAGGAACTAAGCTTGAGTGCGCCATAGTGTCTAACATGAGGGTATGTTGTTCCCGTGTTAATGTATAGATTAGTGAGACTATGGGTCTGGAATAAGAGGTATATATGAAAAGTTCAATGTACAATGTGTAAAGATGGACAATTTTAGGGGAGTGTAGTGTGAAGAAGAATTGATAAAATGAGGAAAATGCGGTTTGAGAGAATTGTGTGGTGTGAAGAAAGAATAATATAGAGAATAAATGAAAGTAGGGTGAGATGGTTTGGTCAGTGGATAAGGATGGTGAAAAGTCGGATGGTTAAGCGGATGTATAGTGGTGAGTGTGTTAGAATCGGCCGACTGCAGAGACCGAAGGAAAAGTGGAATTGAGTCAGTAAAAGGAATGCCTGGAGGAAGAAATGTGAGTTTGGTAGAGGGCGAGAAGAAAGGGCCTAAAGGGTCGAATGTCGGGGTTTTGAGATGGGGTATGGTTGAGGCCCACCCTGTGCCAAGGGATGAACCCCAAACTGACGAGATGCCATATGTGAGGGGTGCCGTCCGCGGTCCCGTGAAAGCTCTAAGGGTGGAATTTTTCTGTACTGCGACGGAGTTTTCACTAATATGGTAACTAAAGGGGGCGGTAAGAAGCTCGGCTTTCTTTTCAACTTGTCATATTCTTCTACTACTTTTCTGTTTCGGTGCATGGTTACGCACCTTATCCCCCCTAGTCTTGGGAAGAAGGTGGATAATAATAATAATAATAATAATATAATAATAATAATAATAATAATAATAATAATAATCATAATAATTATATATATATATATATATATATATATATAATATATATATATATAAAATATATAATTATTTAAAATAATATATTATATATAATTATATATATATTTAATATCTTATATATATATATATATATATATATATATATATATATAAAACTATCATTACCCTAATTTTAATATCGTATAACTGATTTTCCTTTGATAGCGACCTGTCATTATCACCATCCTTATTATGAGGCATTTTGGTAACACATATAGGGAATGTAACTCCGTCCTTTAATTTCGCTGTACAAGGACAATTAACATACTCCTGATTTAAAAAAAAACGGATAAATTAAATGATGAAATTATGTTAATACAAATCTAAGCTAATAAATAGTATTTCAAAAAATTATCGAAAAAAAATGCTCTTCCCTATTCCATGACAATAGCTAGTAACAAAACTAACCTCTTTTATTCCACCTTCAGATGATTTTGACACAGATATGTAATCAAAGAGATTGTCATCGCCAGTCACAGCCTCAACATCAAATATGATCTTGAATTTTTGATCGGTCTTTA
>JABUQX010067832.1:32500-38817 GCA_015478945.1 Trachelipus rathkii
ATTGGATTAAGGTTTGTAGAGTTTGAAACCTTTATAACCAGTATTGGATTAGGGTTTGTAAGCTTTCTGACCATATGGAGCCAGAATTGGATTAGAATGTGAAAGTTTTCTGAACCAGAATTGGATTAGTGTTTGAAAGTCTTCTGAACCAGATGGACCAAAATTGAATTAGTTTTTAAAAATTTTCTGAACCAGATCGAACAAAAACTTGATAAATGTTTGAAAGTTTTTTGAACCAAATTGAATTAGGATTTGAAAGTTTTCTGAACCAGATGGAAAAAGAATTGGATTAGGGTTTGAATTTTTTTTTTTGTATCAGCAGATGGAAGCAGAATTGGATTAGGGTTTGAAAGATTTCTGAACAGATGGAAGCAGAATTGGATTAGGGTTTGAAAGTTTTCTGAACCAGATGGAATTAGAATTGGATTAGGGTTTGAAAGTTTACTAAACCAGATGGAATCAGTATTGCATTTCATAAACAGTTGGAATCAGAAATTCAAAGTCTGAGCAGTTGGAATCAGAAATTCAAAATAGTCTGAGTCAGAGTCAATCCGAGTCAGGGTACCTTTCAACTGATTCCATTGCCCTTTTAACAACGGGACTACAGATCCAGTATATTTCATTTGCTGGCTCCAATTCTGACGTTGGCTCTATCATTTAAAATTGTACATCTCTAGCTCCATAATTTAAAAATTGTAGGGCTCCGGCTTTAGCTTTGCCTCCAAATCCATTTATTATGTTGTAAGAAGTATTTTTCATCCAGCTTTCTAACCTACCAATTTTTTGTAGATAGGCTCGCGTATATGTGGGCCATTGTTTTTTTTTGGTGGTGTTAATAGCACCTACATTTAGTAAGTTCTTTGAGGTTATCTTGTTCTTACACTATAGCTCCAACAAAACCATGTGGTTCCGGCTCCGCTGCCCTAGTTGATAGAATAATATATATATATATAGTATATATATGATATTATATATATATATATATAGTATAATATATATTATTTATATATATATGATATAAATATATATATATAAAAAAATATATATACTATAATATTGGCTATGAGTGTATGCACCTACTACTTATATACAACAACACAACAATATGCCCCTTCCAACCGACATTCACATCACTAAACACATTCACTCACAATTAACCCAAGAAACTATTCTCACATAACAAAAACACTACCATACTGTAAGCACATCCACCTGAAATTTCCAATGGTGAACAACCTTTGGAACACCAAACTCGGGTAATGCTCTGGGCACCACTCCTCCCTTCAGGAATACTAATTTGATTATTTTGGAGATCCTCTCTACTGTTCAAAGAAACCCATTTTCCCAAATTACGTAGAGCACAAAACATTTCATAATAGATTGTCCTACCTTGGAAAGACATTAGAAGCAATTTCACAACACTAAAACAATCGGATCTCTGGGCGCGGCCGCCTATTTCTCGTAGGAGGGGGAGTGGGGGTGACAAAATATATAGTATATATAATATATATATAATATACTATTAATATACTATATATATATATTAGTAGTATACTATATATATATATATATATATATTATATTATTATATATAATATAAAAGAGATAACTTATTTAATTAAGAAGTGAACAAACTGCTTTTGCATCTTCATAATTTTCAAATTTTTTTATCTTCCTTAACTATGATTTATGCCTCCATTCCTTACCTTCTTTTCCATTCTTCTTCCCTTTCTTCAAAATCTTATTTAATTAAATGAGTCTAAAATAAATCCAATCACTCTGACGCAGAGAAAACTTACGAAGAAACTTCATCACAGAACTTTTGTATGTTTAATTTGTTTTATAACTTTAACTGATTTCAATCTCCCTGGTCTGTTTCTCGTTTTAAATTATAATTATGTGGCTATGCGGTATGTATGTTAATGTGTAGTCATATTCATTATTTTATGGTTTATTCTCTTTTAAATTATTAATTATTATTATACAACGCAAAGACCTGGTCTTAAAAATTGCTTAAGTACAACACTATCTATAGTGGAATGCTTTCATTTTGCTAGTATATATTATATCATATATATATTGAGTTTCGCGTTATAATAGGTGTGTTATCTATAGTAGTACTGTATAGTAATATATTGTATAAGGTATAGTGTATGAAGTTAAATATATATATTTATATATATAATATATATAATGTAGTTTAAGCTTTTATATTAGGTCTGGCGTGGTGTATGCTGTGGTTGTTTGTGTGTTGTAGTTTCGTGGGTTGGTTATAATAGTCGGTGATTGGTTGTATTGATGTTAATCACGTTAGGTTGTAGTTTATTTATGTAGTTATAATATATATATATTAGAAATCAATTTTCATATACTTTCAGCTAAAGACTGCAAAAATATATCTAACTTATATAGGTTTCTATATTCTTTAATTACGTTCATATATTTGTTTTAAATCACTTATTATTCCGAAAGCTCTTGCATATTGATGACATATATCCAAGAAAATATGTCATGAGCGGTTTGATCATATTATTGTGTAAGAGAAGATCTTTCAAAATAAAGGTGTGAGACGAATTGACGAAAATGGCAAGTGCAAATGCACCCAACAACAAATACTAGTCCAATAAAAATTGACTTCCCGTTAAAATATATTAGCAAGTAACAATAACAATTCTATAATATAACATCCAAATGTCATCTTCCTGTTGACATAAGAACGTCGCTAACAATCTGGCAAGCAGCATTACAGAGCCTATCGATGGTAATGGTGGATTATTTGAACTCTCATCGAAATTGGATCAAATACCACCAAACCCGAGAAATATGCGAAGTAAAGTATCATCTCATTTTAATAAACAATCTTTTTTGCAATATACATTTAATGGCAATAATGATAATTACAATCACTTCATTGTCACTAGGCTTCGGGCTGTCATTGTCATTGATGAGTTGGATGCAGTGTCGTGTGTGAAGTTTTTAGGATTATAAGTAGTATATAGGCTTTGTGCTTGGGGATAGTCATGAGGTTGTTGGAGAACGGTTAGATCGTTGGTAGTATACTTGCAGTGATATCTGCGGGTTGGGGATTTTTTGTGTCATGTGTGTGCTGCTGGTTATGGTTCTAGGTTGGGGGGTATATTATTAATATATCTGGGGTCTTTATTTTTAAAAAGACATCATTTTTGCAATAACATATAATAATGGCAATAATGATAATTACTATATACTATACCTTCACTATAAATCATTTTGAAAGTTTTTGGATTATTAATATTAACTATATATAATAATATACAATATAATAAATAATAGATAATAACAATAATATATATATATATAATATATATATATAAATAAAACTTACGACGAGGCCTGGAAGAGTAACTTTTCAAGGAACAAGGTGTCCAGTTTGGAGAATCCAAGTTTTTCCTACAATTTCGAAATTCTTTTTCTACATAACTTTGGTTATGCCTTTTCCTGCAGGAATAGCTAATGACAATGACACAGAAGAAAGTGACTATTAAATGGCGTAACAAACATAACCGATTTTCTTTGTTCAATACATCGCCTCAATTTTAAATTTAAACATAACAAAACTACGATTTAAGTTATTGGAAGTATTCATATTGAATGGTTGGCATTTACCAAAGTAAAATGGTTGAGCCCGAAATGTAATTTTCACATGTATTTTTGATGAGCTTAAATAACAGTATACAAAGCAATAAAGGTAACGTTACAGATGAACGGAAAAAAATGTGTTTCTAAAAACATTACGATTTTGAAACTATTCATACAATCGACATTGAAAGCACGATGTATGTTATAGCAAGTTGTGACTTGTATAATTTTGATCACCCATAAAATAAAAAAAAGCAATGTATAACACGTACTTAACCCGCTTAAGCAAAAATTTATTTTTACTTTTATTACCGCCCATCAAGAATATATAAAAAATTTCGATATATTATGAAATAATTACAAATAAAAACAAGATCTTACCTGACGTCATCAAGAGGTGTAGGGTATGAAGGGATATCAAGGATTGCTGGAGGTGTACCTACATAACCTACACCATCTCTAAGCACAAAAGAAGAAGCATCCTCAAAGAAAATAAAAATGAAATAATGAATAAAAAAAATTAACAATAATAATACTAGCAAAAAAAAACTGAAATATGTAAGTGAATTTCGCGCGCGCACACACACAAAACATAAATAAAATAAATTAAAAAAACAGACCCAAAAATGAATCACTGTTACGACCTATAAATTATAAGAATTTTAATTATGAAGATTAGAACTAGTCTAAGAGTCTAGTTTCCGTCAAATATTAATTGCTCTTTTCTGAAAAATTATTCGAGTTTCCTCCTTTCTTCTCTTTTCCTTCATAATAATAATTAAATAATAATAATAATAATAATAATAATAATAATAATAATAATAATAATAATAATAATGAATCAGATAATAATAAATTAATAATAATAATAATAATAATAATAATAATTACACTGACTTAAAATATCTATACACGGTATGAAAGCAAACAGTAAGGATGGAACTATTAATATCGTACTAACACAAAGCAAAGTACTAAGAATTAAAAAGTTGCATCATGGAATTATGGAAAACAGTAGAAAAAAAGCAAAAGTAAAAAAAAAGGATACAAGACGATTAAAAGAGATATATATATATTATATATTATATATTAATTATAAATATATATCTATAAGTATAATATAGTATATATATATATAGTATATATACTATATATTAATTTATTTATATTTAGGGCTATTACATAATTAATATAAATATATAATATACTATATATATATATATTATATATATAAAAACATTAAAAGATACCTTTTAAAAAGATAGAAAAAGCCAAAATGAGAAATACTGCACTAGTAGTTACTAGTTACTAATTAGACCTGTGTATCCTAGAACGTGATGAATGGGCCTTTAGGTAAGAGGTAGGAGTCTGCGCTTATTTCGAGATATCAGGTTCACGACCTCTGTAAAGAATATAATTCATATATATAGTACTGAAGTTCCAAGCTTATATATTATATATATTTAATATATTATATACTATATATATATTGAGTTATATATATTAAATATTAATAATAATTAATTATATTATAATTTAATATTATATGTATATATATAATAATATATATATATAATTATCAGTGGGCGAAGCGTCCAGTATTATTGATGCGAAATGGCAACCCGACCTCCCCACGCACGAATAATATGTGCTGACACAGTATTAAGAGAATAAAAAATAAATCAAAATTTCTTATTTTATCAAATTATCATTATTATATGCATTATTCAATTTATATAATATAATAATAATTATAATTAATATAATATTATTATATTATGATAATATATTATATTATATGATTTTATTATTATTATTTATTATATATATATATATAAATGATAAGTATATATATATATATATAATTATATAATTAATATATATATTATATAATATATATATAATATGATTATATATTATTTATATATATATTATATATTAATATGGCGCTTGAAAAAGCTCGAGATCTAATTACTAACATGAATTAATATTTAAATATAACATTGCCTCAGGTAAATTCATGTTAAATTTGATCGGAATCAATTTCGAGCAAACATTATCAGTAGTATTATATAATGTTCACATCAAATCAAATTGTGCGACTTCATAATGATATAGTGATATAAACTCACATGGCTAGCTCATCTATAGATTTGTCGCTGAAAAACTATTTGAGCGAATTTGTTTTTCCTAATTTTTTTTTGTTAAGTAACTTTAATAAATTTCTGAATTTAATAACTTGTGTATAGTAAATTTATATGAGAGTAAAATTGACTGAGGAATTCAATATTATTTATTAGTTATTATTTCTTTCGTAAATCACATAATAAATTTCACTCTTTTCCCAAAAATTACCAATTAAAGTTTTAATTACTGAAGCCAGAAATGAGTATGCATAAAATTAAAGGATCGGTTTAGGTATCAAGACATTTGGCTTAATAGATATTTGGTCAAAAAATTCGGTGGTTGGCGTCTTGAAAGAAAATGTTTTAAAGTAGCACAAACAGCTAATTACTACGTAGCGGCCTAAATATAATTATTATTATTTTTATTATTATATTGATATTATTATTATTATTATTATTATTATTTATTATTATGTATTGTATTTTAACACTTATGATATGAATTTTTTTTGTCTGTTTTTTTTTTATATTTTTATTATGTTACTTCCTTTCCAATTCTAATTTAAAAAAAAC
>JABUQX010067833.1:0-5000 GCA_015478945.1 Trachelipus rathkii
AAGAAAGAGAAGCAAACAATTATAAAACAAATGGAGTTAGGTTGGAGGTTGGACTGATGATGTATCAAGAAACGCCTTAAAAACACTGCAAGAAGCAAAATGGAACAGACCTAGTGTTCTGCCAGTTGCAGAAGATATCATAAAACTACAGAAGTATCTAAAGTCGAACATGGATAAAGTAAAGGTAGAAATTGAAGAGAATCCAACAAAAGAAAATTGGAAAAACTTATCCAAAACTTAGCTTAACTTTTGTAATACTTTTTAATCGCAAGCGATCTGGTGAAGCTTCAAAAATTCATCTTTCTACATACTTGAAAAAGAATCAGTCAAGTAGTAACTCGGATTTGATGAAATCATTGACTCCCATGGAAAAAGAGCTGTTCAAAGACTTTTCTAGGGTCGAAATTAGGGGGAAACGAGGGAGAAAAGTACCAGTTATATTTACCATTTATTTGTAAAGGGGTGTGCTAGGTGTGAGAAGAAGTGAGGAATGAACTTATTAGAGAGTGGTGTGGTGTGGTGTGAAGAAATGGAGTGAATGGCGGGGGATTGTGAGGGGGTATGGTTGTGGCCCACTTGGGCCAAGGGATGAACCCTTACATTGACGATCTACCATAGTGAGGGTTCGTCGCGGTCCTATGAAGCTCTCGGGTGGATTTTCTGTCTGTGACGAGTTTTCATTAATTAATGGTACAGAGGGGGCGGTAAGGCTGGGCTTTCTTTTCGACTTAATGTCATGTTCTTTCTACTTGCCTTTTCCTTTTCCGATGCTTCCGTTACGCACCTACTCCCATTCTTGGGAAATAGAAGGAAGATAAGAAAGAAGAAAGATTTGTAAAGTTATAGATTTAAAAATTGTAAGAGATGAAGTTGGGTGAATAAAGAAAACGAGTATCTTTTTTGCTCATCCTTTTGATGGGGCAGAAACTTGCAACTGCTTCGGATATTGATGTTTAAGTTTCTTGGACGAAATCTATGTTGTCATCTTCAGTGTATTGGACATTTTCTTCATATTTTCCCTGAAACTGTAATAATATTTAGTTAAAAATTTCAAAATTAAAAATATCTGTGTATCTACTAATAGAAAATAAATAAATAAATCGGCATATATATAATATATATATATATATATATTATTTAGTATATTACCGGTATATATATATATATATATATATATATATATATATTATATATTATATATATTATATATATATATATATATATATATATATTATCATCGCTTTTTTCCCAAGACTGGGGGTAAGGGGCGTGACAATGCATCGGAAAAGAGAAGTAGTGGAAGAATATGAAAAGTCGAATGGAAAGCCCAGCCTTACCGCCCCCTCTATAACTATTAGTGGAGAACTCGGCACAGTCAGAAAATCCACCCAAGAGCTTCAGAAGACCGGCGACGGATCCTCACTATGGCATATCGTCATTGTAGGGTTTATCCCTTGGGCCCAGGTGGGCCACAACCATACCCATACATAAACCCCGCCATTCACTCCTTATTGATACACCTTGATTCTCGCCTCTGCCAAACTCAAAATTCTCTCCTTCAGACATTCGTTACTGACTTCAATCTCAACTTTTTCTTTTCGGTCTCCCAGCCAGTCGTTTCCAACAACTCACCACTATACATCCGCTAACCAACGACTGTCATTCATCCTTTCTACATGACCAAACCATCTCAACGTACTTTCATTTTATTCTCTCATTTACCCCTTTCTCACACCACATAACTCTCTCTCTAATACATTCCTTCCTCATTTTATCAATTCCTTTCACGTTCATACCTTACACGCCCTCAAGATTGTCATCTGAACACATTGAAACTTTATGATCTATACTCTTATTTCAAACGACCATAGTCCTCACTACTAGTAACATTAACAAAGGTAACAACATACCTTATGTAAAACCCTAGCTGCACTCAAACTAGTCCCATTTACATACCACGCAAACGATTTAATTGGCAAAGCGCCACCTTCCTGCATTCACAACTTCCTACTATACTCTTGCATCATCTGTTCCTTTCTCATCCAACACATACCTTAAATATTTAAACTCGGACACTTGTTCCAGCTGCTCACCATCTAACATAACTTCACACTGAGGACTGTCCCCACTCACAACGCTTAACCTTACTCTTATCTTAGTTTACTTTCAAACCCCTCCTTTTCCACACCCTGCCAAATCTCTCTCCAATCCTCTCAAACTCTCTTCAGATTCACCATCCCACTAAACCAAATCATCCCGTATATATATATATATATATTATATATATATATATAATATATATATATATATATATATATATATATATACATACATATATATATATATATATATATAATCCATGTGTGTGGTAGAGAATTTACACAAGGTACATTCTGTGTCGTAAGAGGAGATTAAGAGGACAATGTTAGCTGTGTTCAGGTCCTACTACCACCTATTTGTAACCTAAAAATGCTCGTGCATGCTTAGGATTTCTGATGCATATTTGCTATACCTACCCTAAGTTAAGGGGGTAAAGGGGCAGTTATGATTATAAATTATTATATATTATAAATTTAATTGCAATAACAGCAGCATAATGAGAGTGATGCAACACTTCAACAGCTAGAAAGAGAGAGAGAGAGAGAGAGAGAGAGAGAGAGAGAGAGAGAGAGAGAGAGAGAGAGAGAGAGAGATATGGTGCTTTTGTAACTACACTTTTTCATGGAAAGCAATATGTTAGGAATCACCTCAGAAGTGATTCATAATCTTTACAACGTGGAATAACGCCCCTATGCTGAGCTTGCAACTGGGATGGTGATTAGTAGTTCCGAAGGTGTATCAGAACACTCATTTTCTTAGAAATTTTAGAAAGAACCCAATGTGATCCTTCTAAGATAGATAGATAACAAGATAAAAAAAATATTAACAACAGAAGAAGGTTAGAGTTGTGATTTCAAAGAAGATATTATATTTGTGTGGAAGAAGGTAGGTAGAAAGATCAGAGGTGTTGCTTCAATGCTTCCCTCCTAGCATCATTTATTTGCTGTGAATGAGTTGTCTTCATTCATTTATCCTTTAAGTGGTGTTCCTAAGAATTGTTTTATCCTCAACTTTTTTTTTCTATTTTGCACCAATAATCTATGTGTTGTTACTGCCTCCTCTCAACTCTTAGGCTGATAACTCCACCACTCATTTCAATAATTTATCCATAGTGGTGTTCCTCAGAACAGAATTCTGAGGAATGCCACTATGGATAAATATAAAGGATAAATAATAGTTATCCACAATAGCAGCCATAGAAGATGGGAACGGAAGTCAAGAGGGATAAATACCAGAAGTTAAAAGTTTACAGATTAAAGCTGTGCCACAGTTTATTGAAAGCCTTCAATATGCTGGGTGCCACAAAAAAGATTCATCAAAATGCAGAAGAGCAGAGGACAAATAGTTTGTGAGAAAGGAAAGATCACCAGTAGAGAGGTTCTTACAGAAACCATACTGGTAATCAGAGATAAGTTTAGAAGATTTAAGATGTTTTTAAATCTTCTTGTTATGAATAGATTTGAAAACTAAAGGAAGAACAGAGGTTAAAGGGATAGGACGATAGTTAGATTGTTAACTGGGGTCCTGCTTATTCAGTACATGCTGGATGAATGCACTCTTCCAGTAGGAGGGAATGCTGCTGAAGTTGATAGGCAGTGAGGAAACAGTTTCGCAAGGCAGGGTGCAAGCTCAGAAACTAAAAGTTTTGAGGACCATTGGAGAGATAACTTCATCACTCTCCGCCTTCTTAGTGTTAACCGAAATAATATTTTAATGATTTGAAAGAAGGCAAAGAGAGAAGAAATAGCTCTGGAACAGTCTAAGAGTGGAATTAGAGGGAAAAGTATGAGCAAACAGTTCAGCTTTAACACAAGTTTAAGACAGCAATATTACCAACAGAGATACAAGAAGAGGGAGAGAGGAAGAAGCAAAGTTGGAGTTGGCATTTTAATGTCAGAAAAAGTGTGAGGTAGAGGAACCAAAAAGATTGTTGCATTGCATAATCTACATACAAAAAAAAAAAGTTTTAGGATCTTGAAAAGTTGATTTTTTTTGTCATTCGAGAGTGAAATGTATAAAAACACTAATTTCTGACAAATCAAGATATCAGTTTTATTTCAATGGATAGAGAATGGAATGTATGCCTCCATATATATATATATATATATATATATAAAATAGAATAAATATATATATATAATATATATTATATATTATTATATATATAATATATATATATATATAATATATATATATACTAGTAGAATTAAATACAGGTCAATTAAGAAACATATATAACTTAATAATAAATTTTGATATCCCACCCCCCCATACATATCTGAAACAGTGTCACATAACTATGCCCCAAACCTTTCTCCTCTTTCACAGTGTAACAAGTTGATATTGGCAGATTTTAATGCACATCACCCTACATTTCTCAATACCCACCCACATACACAAATGATTACATATATAAATGATTACACTCACTCAGTATACTCAACAACTGAAATCAACCTACATAAAGACCTCCTAAACAGAACCAGAATCTGACATCACTTTCTGTTCCCCTCAAATTTGTCACTATTACATGGCAAACCTTTCAAACTCTCTCCTCAGATTTTACAATACTTATCATAATTCAACACAAACATCCAAATTAACACATCAATTTAAAAAAAAAAAATAATTTGATTTTGCTACTGCCAATACCAATCCTGGAATTTCAGCAAATACCCAATACTTCCTATAATTTGTTATATTGTATAATTTTTTATGTATTGAAAAGACACCTATCATATATTTTATAGAACTTCTCGAACGGAAAGTTTCAAGATACATTAACATAGTTACATAACATAGTGATATGTCTGGAATGCCCCATATATTACGGTATATATTATATATATATAATATATATATATATAATATATATATATATAGTTGAGAAAAGCTTAAAT
>JABUQX010067833.1:7500-10000 GCA_015478945.1 Trachelipus rathkii
CTAACATTTCTCGTAAACCAACCCACCACAATAACAGGAAAATAAAAAACTACTCAGAAAACTCCCCTTAGACCACAACCTCCACCCACTTTTACAACTGAAAGGATAGCAGAAACCATCAAAACCCTCAAAAATTTTCCAGCCACAGGACCAGACTTAATCTCTAACCTACATCTAAAACACCTGGGTGAAAAAGCACTTCTCCTTATCACTGAAATTTTCAACAAATCCTGGCAACTTAACTATATACCCTCAATCTGGAAACAAGCATTCATACTACCAAAACTCAATCCAAAAAAAGACCCCAACTCCCCCTCCTCTTACCGCCCAATTTCTCTCCTCTCCTCCATTAGTAAACTACTGGAGAAACTAATATTAAACAAAATCTCCCCCTCTCATCACCCTCCCAGATTTCCAACATAGCTTTAAAAGCAACCACTCCACAACTACAGCCCTTAGCTCCCTCACCCAACACATCATCAATGGCTTCAACCAATCCCCATCCCATAGATCCATTCTCACAGCAATCAACATCAACAAAGCCTTTGACACTGTCCCCACATTTAATCTTATTCAAAAAATCCTTCAATTCCCCCTAGAAAATAACCACAAAAAATGGCTTTCTAATTTTCTCACTAACTGTTTTGCTGAGGTTCTCCACAAAAACAACCTCTCCCTCTCTATTAAATTACAAAACGGCGTCCCACAGGACGCCATTCTCTCTCCTTTCCTCTTCAGCCTTTTCACAGCAGACCTGCCCATCCCTACCCACCAATCCACCAAACTTATCACATACGCAGATATCAGCCTCATTTCTCAACATCCAGACGTAAATATAGCCACTCATCACACCCAAGAATACCTACAACAATTAGAAACTTGGCTACTCTCCAATAGAATGTCTGCTTCCCCCCTCAAGTCTTTCATCACACTCCTAACCACAGACTGCCACCAATCTTCACTCCACCCAGTAGTTTTCTTAAACAACATCCCCCTCCCCCTAAACAAAACTCCAAAAATATTAGGTCTTACCTATGACACACACATGACGTTCTCCCCCACATCGACCAAATCACCTCATCAACCCAACGGAAACTAAACACCCTCCAAACCCTTTCCCAAAACAACTTTAGTGACAGGAAACACACCCTTCCCACCACTTATAAACAACTCAGAACAAACATAAACTATGCTTCCCCCCGCATGGTTTCCTGCACTGTCAAAATCTAACTCGACAAAATTACAAATCACACAAAACACCGCCCTTAGAATTATCACTGGATGCACTAAAACAACCCCCATCCAACATCTATATGACAAGACTTACATCCTTCCCATCTGGAGATGGTGGGGAATCAATTCTACCAGAAAACCCTAAATCCAACCCACCTATGTCACCAAATATTCTCCAACCCCTCCCGACACAGACTAAAATCCCCACCCTCCTCACCAGCTAAATTCTAAAATAACATCTACAACATTATTCCCCCTCCCCCTCCCAATAGGTCATGGCTTACACATATCCACACTCAACTAACCAAAACACGTACTACAAAACCACCCCAATAACAATTTACTAAACTTCCCCTCCAAAAATTTCCCCTATTAAAGAAACACGGTCTGGAAAGAGGCCCAATTGACCTCGCCTGGAGCGATCAGGTCTTCACCCAAACTCTTATATATAAATATAAGATCCAAACTAGACATGTTACCTCCCCCAACTTGCCCTCAGATGTCACATTTCCTCCCTAGGAACAGGAATGGAGCACCTAACTTCTGGGGTCCACCGCTCTTCCGATCGCCCCCGCTACCGATTCTCTATATTTCTCCTTCTCGACCTTGTGGAACCGTTCCCAAGAGCGGTGCTGGCTTCTGGAAGCAAGTGTGGCCCTTCCAATTGAGATGGGCCAAGGGCAGAAGTATATATACGGTATATATATATATATATATATATATATATATATATATATATATATATATATATATATATATATATATATATATATATAATATATATATATATATATATGCAAATAAATTCTTTTTATCAATGACCATATTTCTACTTACCAATCAATAGAAATACAGGTCAATAAAAATACATACCAATCAATCTTTATATTCCCCCATCCTAATCTTGACAGAGTCTACACAATTATTTTTCAAACCAATCTCCTCTAACACAATATAACAACCTGATATTTGCTGGTTATTTCAACGCACATCACCATACATGGCTCACCACCTAAACACCTAACCAAGAGTAAATACACTCATAAATAATTCACATTCTCTTAGTATTCTTAATAACAGAAACCAATCTACACAAGTACCTTCACAACATAAGCAGAACACAACTTCCTCTGACAATTTTACTGAAAATCACCTACTGAGGGCAATTTTTTGTGTCTGTTCAGGTAGCCAGATCAAGATTCGAACACTTGCTCTCGAGAGAATAATTATGAGCTTAATAATATATTAATTAATATACAGTACTTAT
>JABUQX010067833.1:15000-20000 GCA_015478945.1 Trachelipus rathkii
CTAAAAAGTAACGGAACTTATTTGGTGCGTTAACATGAAAGAAAAAGTAATGAGTCCGTTACTCTGTTAACTCAAAAACTAGTTCCGTTATTAACGCTCTATCTCTCTCCTCTCTCTCTCTCTCTCTCTATAATATATATATATATATATATATATATATATATATATTTATTATATAATATATATATTTATTATTATATATATATTATATTATATTATATATATAATATATATATATATATATATATATAATATGAGCATCCTTTTCGGACAATGTTTGATTTAATTTAATTAAATTTGATTATTTTATTTCCTTATGGAGAGTATTGTAATTGATTGGTATCCCATTAGGCAAAAGTTCCATTTCAACGGTTGTGTTATCTCAAGACTTTATACATAAAATACTTTGAAAATATAGTTGAAAATAAAGCTACCAAAGATTTAAGTTTAGAGCATGTGTTGATTCATTATAGGGTCATAATTGATTCATTTCAGGGTTCGCCCATTTCTTCTGATTTTTAGAAGAAAAATAAATAATTTTTTTTTTTATTTATTTATTTATTTATTTATTTTTTTTTATTTTTTAGAATTTTTTTTGAGATTCGTTACTTTCTGCGGAATATAATTTTTAGACAAACTTTTTTTTAATTTCGATATATAATATTATTTTTTATCAGGAAGGATTAGTAACTATGAAATGAAAAAAAAAAATGTTTATATTAAATTTTACTTTGGTTAGCTATAAACATTTATAAAATAGGGCCTAGGCGCTGCATCCAACAGATGGGCCTATCGAGACTCCCATTCAATTAAAAATTTAAAATATATTAAAGATTTCATAATATATATAGTTTTATTTCTATTGAAGTTAAATCATTTAAATATACAAATAAATAAATAAATAAATAAATAAATTAAAAAATATAAAAAAAAAAAAAAAAAAAAAAAAAAACATGATTTTTGGATCAAAAAATCAAGTGAAAAAATCAGTTGATTAATATCAATTGATTTTTTCCGTGCCATCCCCGATTCATATATATATATATATATATATATATATATATATTTAAAAATATTTATTTTCTATCTATATATATATATATATATATAATATATATATATATATATATATATATATATATATATATTTGAAAAAGACTTATTTTCAATCTATTTTGCCCCCCCCCCCAAACGAAAATTCTGCGTATGCCCTTGAGCACTGTATCGTATGTCGTAATTGGTATCCCATTATGAATAGAGTTCCATTTCAACTGTTGTGTCTTTTTTTGGGCCTTTATATTGTGGTTTTTTTCCTGTAAAAAATAAAATTTGAAGACCAGTTTGCATATTATTTTTTTATATTGTTTTAATTTTTACAGTTTTTATATATTCTATATGTTTCTATTTTAATATTGTTATATATATATATATATATATTATATATATATATATATATATATATATATATATATATATATATATATCAGCCTTTAGAAGAGGACCAACCCTTATCTCAAAAACAACAATAGCTACCTGGAAAAGGAATACATTTTTTGAATGCTGGTGAAATTTTAGTTAGGAAAATGTGAAAAAAAAAAATCTAAAAAGCTACAATAGCTACAGGGAAAAGGAATACATTTTTGGAATGCTGGCAAAATTTTAGTTAAAAAAAAATAAATAAAAAAAAATTTGTTAATAGTTAGAGTAATATGAGGAGGAAGCCTATTTATCTCTATGGAGCATAAATAACCTTTTTTTTAACTAAAGAATACCCCATGGGTATACCGCACCGATGGCAGGAGTCGGGGTCTCTCGGCCTTCCGGGGAACTACGGGGTAGGACTAATTCCCCCCCTCCGGGAAGGGTCTCCGGAACCCCCGCTCTTTGGTATTTGGGTGTCGCGGGGGTTCCTCGGCCCCTCCCCTACGGGGTATGGAAAACGTCCCCCCCTGTGTTCCCCGTCGGCTCGAGCCCCCTACATTGCCGTGTAATACCTTTACAAATAATATATATATACTATGTCCCCTGCTCCTAAAAAAAAAAAAAAAATAGCCAATATTCATTTTATTTATTTATTTATTTATTTATTTTTTACATTTTCCTAACTAAAATTTTACAAGGATTCCAAAAATGTA
This sequence comes from Trachelipus rathkii, assembly GCA_015478945.1. NCBI lineage: Eukaryota > Metazoa > Arthropoda > Malacostraca > Isopoda > Trachelipodidae > Trachelipus > Trachelipus rathkii. The sequence goes on from JABUQX010067833.1 coordinate 17,136, forward strand.
TTCCTTTTTGCTGTAGCTATTGTAGTTTTTAAGATATGATTTTTTTTTTTTTTTTTACATATTCCGCACTAAAATGTTACCAGGATTCCAACAATGTATTCCTTTTCCCTTTTTTTTTTGTTCGGTTTGTGATATTGAGTTGTAGTTTTTAAACCAAAAATTTTGTTTTAAACGCAATTATAATTCATATTTTTATATATATATATATATATATATATATATATATATATATATATATATATATATATATATATATATATATATATATATATATATATATATCCCATTATGAATAGAGTTCCATTTCAACTGTTGTGTCTTTTTTTGGGCCCTTATATTGTGCTTTTAGTCCTTTGAAAATAAAATTGGAACGTGCTACAATATATTGGTATCCCATTATGAATAGAGTTCCATTTCAACTGTTGTGTCTTTATTTTTGGGCCCTTATATTGTGCTTTTAGTTCTTTGAAAATAAAATTGGAACTAGTGCTACAAATGTTTAATTTTATACAGCATATATATATATATATATATATATATATATATATATATATATATATAATATATATATATATATATATATATATATATATATATATATATATATATATATATATATATATATATATATATATATATATATCAGCCTTTAGAAGAGGACCAACCCTTATCTCAAAAACAACAATGCTATCTGGAAAGGGACTACATTTTTTGAATGCTGTGAATTTTAGTTTCGGAAAAAATGTGAAAAAAAAAATCTAAAAAGCTACAATAGCTACAGGGAAAAGGAATACATTTTTGGAATGCTGGCAAAATTTTAGTTAAAAAAAAAATAAACAAAAAAAAATTTGGTAATAGTTAGAGTAATATGAGGAGGAAGCCTATTTATCTCTATGGAGCATAAATAACCTTTTTTTTTAACTAAAGAATACCCCAAGGGTATAACCGCACCGTGGCAGGAGTCGGGGTCTCTCGGCCTTCCGGGGAACTACGGGGTAGGACTAATTCCCCCCCTCCGGGGAGGGTCTCCGGAACCCCCGCTCTTTGGTATTTGGGTGTCGCGGGTGTTCCTCCGCCTCCCCTATGGGGTATGGAAAACGTCCCCCCCTGTGTTCCCCGTCGGCTCGAGCCCCCTACATTGCCGTGTAATACCTTTACAAATAATATATATATACTATGTCCCCTGCTCCTAAAAAAAAAAAAAATAGCCAATATTCATTTTATTTATTTATTTATTTATTTATTTTTTACATTTTCCTAACTAAAATTTTACAAGGATTCCAAAAATGTATCCTTTTTCGCTGTACTATTGTTGTTTTTGAGATATGATTTTTTTTTTTTTTTTTAACATTTCCGCACTAAAATGTTACCAGCAGGATTCAAACAATGTATTCCTTTTCCCTGTTCTATTGTAGGTTTTGAATAATGAGTTGTTATTTTTATACAAAAATTTTTTTTTAAACAATTTATAAAAATATATATATATATATATATATATTATATATATAATATATATTATATATTTATATATATATATATATATATATATATATATATATATAACCACATATATATATATCCCATTATGAATAGAGTTCCATTTCAACTGTTGTGTCTTTTTTTGGGCCCTTATATTGTGCTTTTAGTCCTTTGAAAATAAAATTGGAACTAGTGCTACAATATATTGGTATCCCATTATGAATAGAGTTCCATTTCAACTGTTGTGTCTTTTTTTGGGGCCCTTATATTGTGCTTTTAGTTCTTTGAAAATAAAATTGGAACTAGTGCTACAAATGTTAACTTTTATACAGCAATATATATAATATATTATATATATATAATATATATATATAATATATATATATAATATATAATATAATTATATATTATATATAGTATATATATATATATATATAATATATATATATATATTATCAGTCTTTAGAAGAGACAAACCCTTATCTCAAAAACAACAATAGCTACCTGGAAAAGGAATACATTTTTTGAATGCTGGTGAAATTTTAGTTCGGAAAATGTGAAAAAAAAATCTAAAAAGCTACAATAGCTACAGGGAAAAGGAATACATTTTTGGAATGCTGGCAAAATTTTAGTTAAAAAAAAAATAAATAAAAAAAAATTTGTTAATAGTTAGAGTAACATGAGGAGGAAGCCTATTTATCTCTATGGAGCATAAATAACCTTTTTTTTTAACTAAAGAATACCCCAAGGGTATACCGCACCGATGGCAGGAGTCGGGGTCTCTCGGCCTTCCGGGGAACTACGGGGTAGGACTAATTCCCCCCCTCCGGGGAGGGTCTCCGGAACCCCCGCTCTTTGGTATTTGGGTGTCGCGGGGGTTCCTCTGCCCCTCCCCTATTGGGTATGGAAAACGTCCCCCCCTGTGTTCCCCGTCGGCTCGAGCCCCCTACATTGCCGTGTAATACCTTTACATATAATTTTTTTTTCTCTAAAAATATATTCTTTTCTCTGTATATATTTTTTTTTATATATATATATATTATATATATATATATATATATATATATATATATATATATATATATATATATATATATATATATATATATATATATATATATATATATATATATTGAACTTTTGGTGTTAATAATACTGAAGTTAAAAGAATATTTTCCACCAGAGTAGAGGAAAAACCAGTTCATTATTAGGATTAATGGGCAACATGATACGATACATGGCGTTTGAAAGTGTGCAATTAAAGGAATGTGGTGAAAATTGATAAAGGAAGTCAGTCCTTTACCATTGCAATTAAATTCATGAAAGAAGAATGATCAAAGTGGTTAATTCTGTCATCAGAAAATTGGAAAGAGAATGGATAAGACT
>JABUQX010067833.1:25000-42758 GCA_015478945.1 Trachelipus rathkii
ACAAAACTTTTGATACTGATAACAATAATCAAAAAGTATTTACTGAAAATTGAAAAAACCCTACCAAGAAAATTTCAAATTTATTTAAACATTTTATTTGTAACTTTGAAGTTAAAAAAAGTCGATGAGTAAAGTAACCAGCAAGATATACATGTTAGAGAATTCGTATATCATAGCAGAGAGAAGAGAGAGTTATTGTTCGGTACAACCAGAAAACTTAAGCAGGTGCCTAATTTTATGTATTAATGTAAGAAAATAAAAATATAAAACTGTTTAGGTCATTTTACATCACAAAACAAATGTTAATGTAAGTTATAAATATTTACTTTATATTTAATTGTTATGTTAAGTCAAATCTAAATTGAAAAAAATTTTTTTTTTTTTAATGTTTACCCGGCATAATTTTGTTTTTTTTTTTTTTTTTTTTTTATTTTTTTTTTTTTTTCATAGTTGATGGTAACAATGAAAATGGAGAAGAAACAGAACTCAAAGTTCGTCTTTCAACTACTCTTAAGGATGTTAAGTTAAGTGTACGTTCTACAGACTGGTCGAATCTGCCCTTCAGTACATGTAGACGTCCTGGACACGTACACATGTAACCGTGTCTAGGAATTATAGATACTATAAAGTATATAACTACATATAAAGGATTAGAGATAAAAATAATTGTAAAAATAACATGATTTTTAGGAAGTAGACAGTATAAAGTAACTGCTCATTATAGCGAATATAACTGCTAAGTTTAATATTAGTTGTCTGCTCGAATATAAGCTCTAAAGTTTTTGTCTGCAAATTGTATTTATAGAATTATTGAATAATATTTAGACGATAAAGAATTGATAGGATAAAATTAAGAAAATGATACAGTAACCGTGTATCAATATATTCTATTATCTTACAAGCTGTTTTTACTACTCCGATTTTGTATTCACTCCAGCTTCAAAATCAGTGCCCCCTGTAAGATTCAATAGAATTAATAAAAATATTATACTTTAATAATTTATAATAGGTGTTTAAAAATCTATAATAATTAATAAGTTTACTCTCCAATTCTAATACAAAAACATTCAATTTTTCAATTTGATTGGTATAATATTCGTCCTTAAATTAATATATTAATACTACATATGTCCTATATAACATTACATATTAATAGTGATAATAAATTAATACAGTGTGACAACTTGGATTTAATAAGATCACACATATTATTCTATGCACTGATTTAGCATGTATATAAATATATGAACAAAGAGGAAAAGAGATAGAGGAATAAAAAATTCACTCTAATTAAGCAACGAAGTCACAATTCAGAAGTCACGACATTATACAGAAAAAATAATTTATATAAATCGATAATATATAAGTTATTGTAAAAATCAGATATCTTCAATTTCAAATTCATAATATGTTAAAATAATAAAATAACAATCATAATAATGAAGGTCTAAATAAGACACATAATATAATAAACATCTACGAAACATCAAGAAATAATCTTCGCAATAGTGCATTGCCTTTTCTGTTTATCTTGTGATAACAGTAGGACTAATACTATAAATAATTAATCCGCCGCCGTCCTATTATAGAAATATTTAGGACTAATTCTACTAATGTGACCGGACTACCTCCTCATATTAACAGGCTTATAGCATCCTTCCGTCATACAAATCCGCAAATCTGACGCCCTCATCCCCTTACTACGCGAAATTCTCATTTCTGCATGCTGCTTCTTGACTTCTTTTATTAGCATCTCCTACACCCCGGTAATCTATAAATAAGTAAATCCCTTCGGTTTCTTATATTGAGAAGTGACGTACATAGATCTCTTTATTCAATGGCGATTTCTGTCCAATATAACAATTTCGTTCATTGTAAAAGTGTTACAAAAATTTTTTTAAGTTGCAAGATAATAAATTACAAAAAACCGCTCAAGCTTTTACATTTTAACCATTATCTAAAGAGACATTAAGTATTATTTATCTAATGCTCCTTTGTAACTAGTCATTCTTTATTGGAAATTTTCATTTTTTGAAAACCAATGTTTTGACCATTTTCGAATTACGCGTCCATTATTTATTAAAATATGACTTCAAAACATTATTATAGTTGTATCAAATTTTTATGCTATTTATCTATTATACCAAAAAATGTATAATGTAATAGTAAAATGTATAATTTTCTGCTTACACCAATTCCTAAAACTAGCGGCTTGATTATACTTTAAATCACTACTATTTTCTTGTTTTAATGTAAGAATTTCAAAATGATCCCTATAAAATAACAACTAAATTAGAAGAAAATATTGAGAGAAAAAAACAAAACGAAAAAAAAAAAATTACATTTGCCAAATAAAAAATAAATTTTCAAGAATATTGTTAAGCAAATGAAATAAATTTTATTCCGAATAAGGGTAATTATGTATACAGCCCTCCTGACGCCGATAGATATGAACACATTTTTAGTCCCTTTTATAAGACTTTTTTTTAAGGTATGATTTTATATATCTTTTTTTGTCATTTCGGAATTTTAATTTTAAGAGATTTATTCGCTTGGTAGATGTACCTTTGGCATAAAGCAAAAGTAAGATATAATGTCCTCTGAGTCATATACAATAGTCTCTTCTATGCTTTGCACACCAGAGATATCAGGTGTGTACAGCAAAGTGAAAATCATATCCAATGCTGTACATATTAGAGATATCAAGAGTGAACAATGTACAGCATAGTGATATCAATGTCCTCACAAAAATTCCCTAATGTGTAAAAAGTAGAACACATATGACGTATTATTTATTCTTGTCAGTCTCATCCAGACATTCGAACTTCAAATTTCAGGTGGGTTTGTAGGTTGCTAATCAATAATTTAAATCATACTGTGACCATGATAAGTTCTCATACCACCTCCTGGCACTTTGAAAAGGGCAGGGGGATTTTAATTATTAATCACTAGTTAGGATAACAATGCAAGTTTTTACATGGATTGAGTTGTAGGGTTTTTACAGGTAGTTTTCTTTTTAGGATTGAGAATGATTGCAATGCTGATTCAAATCTTAGTTATCTTTAACATTTCTAGCACTCACCGTATTATTTTTCGTAAGCTCTAAACACCTTAGTCATATATTGTGACCCGCACTCTCTGCTTAGCTTAGTATGACTATATTATAATAAATTATAGATAATATAGTAATATATATATTAGGAAATATATATTAATTAAATATAGTATTATATTATATAGATATATATATAATATATCAATAATATATGTATAATATTAATATATTATAATATATATATATGTTAATTTAATAGAATATAAGACCTTACCCTATATATTATAGTGATAAGATATCAATAATCATTAAATACCCGATAATATACTCACTAATAAGACCTGTTACAGTTTACGACTCCGTATTATTGATAATTTGTGTTGTTAATTGATAATAATCTCAGATGATGGGTCGAAGTAATGGATAGCTCAACAATCGAAAATTGATATGATAGTGACGGACGATAGATCAAAATAAGGTTATAGACCTGGTTACATTAATTTACGCTAACCGTCAGTTATTTTATGAATTTTAGTTTTTTTTTGAACTACAAAGGCCAACTACCAAGTGTTAAAACCGCCCAAAGATGCAGCATATATCGGGCTCTCGCCTAATCCGTGAACGAGCAGGCAGGACTATTTCCCCTCCTGCCAGCAGTACTTCGAATCCGGGCTATCTCGGAAAAAACGCCACGCTCTTATACGATTTGAGGAATTGAATCGCGGGGTTCCTCCGCCCTCCCCTACTGGGGGTATAGGAAAACGTCCCCCCTCATTCACCCCGTCTCTCTATATCTCTCCTAAAAGCTTATATTTTGTATTATTTTGTTTTAACATTTTTTGTATTAAGCAGTAATATATTTTGCTTAAAAAATGTTAATGGTTTTTCTGTAAGTGTGCAAGTAATGAAGAATATTGTCAATTTGAATTTTTTTTTACATTTTTTGTAATAAACTTATTATGCTGATTCCAAATATTGTACACTGGGTTTTTCTGTCAAGTATCGTACTTTTCGCAGATATTTCATTATTTGAATTTCTTCTCTTTATGAATAATAAATGATGGATTTTTAAAAAAATTTAACTAAATATTAATAAACTTTTGAATCCATGTCGATCATCAACACACATAAATTTATCATAATAATGAATTAATACTATTAACTAGCAGTATAATCGCATAAATTAAACAATATATAGAGGAAAAAAAGAATAGAAAATCAAGATATATCTGATCGGAGTCGTAATAAAATATGATCAGTGAACAGGCGCGTGCAGCTAGAAGTATAAATATAGTTATATATATACGAGTATAATTAGTATAACTATTAATATTATAGTACCCAATTATATATAAGAGTATTAGAAGATAAATAAAGTTAGTATTAGATAAAGTATCAATTCATAACTCCTTCCATAGATCACATAGAATATACGATCATGGTAAATATACGCTGATATCAAGGTGAAAACGTCACTATTAGATCGAGCACACGGACGCAGGACATTAAATTTGTCGAGAGCGGACTAGTTCATACACCTGATGATACTGTAGTGGATTTGTTGCAGCTGTAAGCTATAGCTGAAAGCGCACTTACCAAGACAAGTGGAATCCGGAATGGTCTTATTTGTTAGATAGCTAGTCCCCTTACTCGCGTATTAAAATATGAGTTCTTTATTATTATATAAATAACTGAAATCCTGTTCCTTATATGTCGCTGCCTCTCGGTTACTATCACGTCGTTAATAAATGCATTGTAAACAGCCTACCGAAAGTTATTGCTATATATCGTGGCCAATTTATCAAAGTTCCACACTCACAATAGACCTAGCCACAATAATCCTGAACGATTTAACCAATAGCTATTTTATATTTAGACATAATTTTAAAGGGAAAGATTAATCTAAGAAAACAATGAGCAACCCACAGCCACAATATGAAGTAAGCTAAAAGCCCAGTGTCCCCAGAGAGAATATTGCGTCATAGGGGAACGAAGGGAAATATCTGAATTAACATGTCCACCTTCTGGATGGGGGAACATAACACTGCATTGATTTTGCGCACAGGAGCGCCAGAGAATCACTCCAAGCTGCTTTGTTCGCCTTATTGCCTCATATGAAAAAGCGTCAAGCAGACGCATATGGGGGGTGCGTTAAAGAGATAAATAACATTTGAAAAGATCAGAACCAATGTAAAATAGCCGAGAGTATAATCCTAGCCCCGTTTAACCCATCAGGTAGCTTTTGCCCCAGAAATATGGATGCGCTACCATATAGCAGAACGTGAGCGTTCTGATCCTAACTGGATATTTCTCAGTCTTCGAGATAAAATCGCTCGCCTTAATGGAAATAAAAGGAACACGGATCTAGCCCATTAGAACATCAAATGGACCCCAACAAACGCATAAAGTTTTGGAAGAGAAGCTTGACAGATTAACTTTCCTTACGCATAAAGGTATTTTTGACTCAGCTTGAGTTGAGACATCCGCATTAGGTCAGCGATTCATTTAGAGACTATTCGCACAAAATTTACCTTTCTAGATGGCTGTTTGATGCATCAAGACTGCACCGAGAAAAGCTGTCTTGGAAAAGGAGCTAAGCAAATACTTACTTTTCGTCAAAAACCTGCTCTTTTGCTAGCAATACCTCTCGAGACTTGACGAAAGAAATTATTGAATGTAGAAGATGACGAAAAGTATATAGAGGAGGAGAACCCATAAATTGCGAAATTCAGTCCGTATTAACGCAACTAGAATGAAAGTGATTGTTCATCGATAGTTCAAAGCCGGAAGCTTCGAAGTGTGGTCCTTCCTCCACAATAGAATATCATGGTTAGCGCTGAGTCCCAATATCCATTCAGCTGTAGTTGCTTTGAAGAAAATATGAAAGACATAAGAAGAATATGATCATTGAGTAAAGTTGCAATATTACTTACCATGTAGCACTCAAATGGAGATCAGTCATAGTGTTGACACTTAAAATGGTCTGCCTTCCTCCTTGCCAGGCAACGCCATACAACCAAGTATCCATGACTTGTCGTTTTAGGGACACTCACGACTACTAGAAGATAAATAATGGCTGCAAGTCGAAATGGCCCCCTAAGAATCTGACTCAGAGGCCCTGAATGATCAACTTTATCTTACCATCAGCCCTCTTCTGTCAGACCAGAAACAGATCTATAAATATTTTCAAATCCTCGGCTGCAATCATCAAAAATCGCTTGGAATTATTGGTCCTCATGGAAAACAATTAGTTAAAAACGCTGAGCGCAAAACTGAAGGAAGCAGCTGTTTCAAGAATCTTCATTTTTAGGACAACATTACCTTAGCCCTGTTCCATTCTATGAAAAGAATACAACCGCCGCTGTGTCTCTATGTGCAATTTCGTCTATCCTTTAAAGATGAACATTTCCCACTGGCGAAACACATTACTTAGAACTTTGCAAAAAAGACGCGTCTGGTTGCATTCAGAACAACAAATATATTCACACCGACTCTCTGTCATTAAAACTCAGGCCGAGCAACCGATATTCACACCGGAAATTCTTACCTAGCAATTCATTGTTCACAACGTCAAAAATAATTTGTCTGACAATAACAATATCATGAAGCAATCCATAATCTCGCAATTTTCCACATATAACCCATCTTGACTAACTTCCTATATCAAAGAAAATCATGCGGCACTCATGTATCACTCGACGCCAGGATTGAGTCGACTTCAGCAACAGATTTGAGGTAGATGAGCAATCCTACAGTCATCCAAGGATATAAAAATGGGGATCTCGATAATCGTATCGGCAGACTCTACAACCATTTTTTCAGGAACATCTAAGCAGTGAGAAAATTATTCCACAGATAAACAACTCCATCTGAAAAGTCTGTACAGCGAAAATATACCTTTGAGATACTTATGTTTTGAGCTATAACGAAATATTAACTTTTCCATAAAAACACATATGTACACTACTTAATATATAAAATCTATTTTAGTAACCAGTAATCAGTTCATTCATCTTTTTTCCCTACATATTCTTCCCCACAATATTTAATATCTTCGTAAGACAAAAGAGAGGTATTATCTGTAAGAGCTTAAAAAATTGACCTGATAGACAAAAACTTATTAATTTAATTTTCGTATTCAGAAAGCCAAAAGTTAGTCAAAAACAAGTCCCAGATCTAAGACAACGAAATGGCTGTTCCCCAGTGTAATCACTGATATTGATCATTTACTAGGGACAACTGTTTAAATTTCTGTAAGATTATTTTTATTTCTTCAGAGAGGGAGACTACGTTTCCTCTTCACAAATTCCTTTGGAAACTCTCCTCCAATTCGGACAATATCTAACTTGCGGAGGATTTGTTAAAACGAGTCATGATTAAATGAATAAATTAAAAACGTAAAAGACTATAACTTTCAAAAACTCAAAACGCAAAATTTTAAGTGCGCAAATAGTAATAGGCTATATGCAATCGCAACCGCAAAATTAAACCCAAATAATTCAGGAAAAACGTAAATTAAATTTAATTTGTTGTTCTTTGTCAGGCAACAGAATTTTTGTCTTTTCCTTTATACAATGATTAATTCTCTGATTAATTCTCCTTAAAAACGTTAATCTAAAGCAAGAAATCAAAATTCCTGTCATTAAATTCCAAGAATTTAATAGGGAAGGTGGCAGACACTCTTTTAGCTCATTCTTGTTCTTTTTTCATAATATATATGGAAAAAGAGAAGATGCTTCGGATGCTGCAAAATTGCAGTTCTTACAGTTACAGTATTCTTTCGTGTCAGGTAATGTTCTAAAGGACGTTAATCATTTCCCTAATATTATTAAAAAATTGGAGGTGGCACTTGACATTTTAAAGAATCTTTATCCCGACGAATCTTCTATAATCGATTCGTTTTTTACAAAATAGATGCTGCTTCTATTTTAGATAATCGCAATCTTGAAATAAATAAGAGTGTTCACTTCGGAGGCCATAGCTCATCTTCATGAGTTCAAGGAGTTTGGGCTAGATTTTTTGGAAGAATTTTCTGCTGGGTGCAAGCTTGTGAGCCACATAATCGTAAACAAATTACATGTTTCCTCAAACTTACTGCTCAAGGATTAGCAGAAAGGTAAGGGGACATATTCAGAGATTATATAAAAGGCATTATCGAGTCCGTGGAGGTACAACTAAAAGATTTCCTAAAAATTCACCTGGGTTCCTCACATACCAGTTTTAAAGAAGGTTCTGTCGGTCACGACAAAAATTAGGCCTGTATTTAACTGTGGTTTGAAGATCGGAAATAGTCTGTCTTTAAACTAAGCTTCATATCCAAGGGTGGACTTAATCTGCTCCCGTTTTAAAGTAATATCTTTCAGAACAAACAAGTAAATTGTTTTGTCTGATATATCTAAAACCTTCCTCCAAATTCGATTAAAACTAGAAGAGGACCGAAATCGTTTCTGCTTTTTCTTAGGAGGAAGATGGTAAGTTAATCATTATCGCTACTCCACCATTAGCTTTGGGTTAGCAGTCAGTCCCTATATATTGGGCGCTGTGGTTCAACATCATGTCAATAAGTACCCACCCGATCTCTGAGCCTCTCTTCTCCAAAAATAATCTTTACGTCGACAATTTCATATATTCTTCTTCATCTGTTGAGGAATTTGAAGATGTTTATAAAAAATACAACCTTGCGCATGATCGAAGGAGGTTTCATCTTGTGTTCATAGAATACTAATTGTCTTTAAGTAAAGAAATTATTGGAAAAGGAAAGCAAAATAGTCATTCATCATTGTTATCATCTTCTTCTCTAGATAATTTAAAATAAGATAAATTAAAATAAGGAATTTTGATTAGAAACCTAGCATTCTTCTGCTAATCATTCCCTTAAAATATTCGTTACATTTCTAAAGCCGAGTTGTCTCTTCATCTTTATGTCATGTAAATTCACTAAAAAGCCTATAAATACTCCCCCATTCAAATATTTCCCTCTTTTGAACTTCTTTGAAAATTTTGAACTTCATTCCAAAGAAAACTAGTAGAGTTTAATAAGTGCAACTAAAATATGATAAATATCTTTAAAAAGTAATTTTTAAAAGAGATTTATCATGCATTATTTTCTTGTATGCTTGATGCACTTTCCTTTTTGTGCTTTAAAATTTGTGATAATTATATGTTATAAAAATTTGTTTTAAATTACACAGTACTCTAGATTCTTGTTATATAATCGATATATTTCAACTTTTAGCTAAGTGTGATATTGGCTATTTTTGGGTATATAAAATCGTGATAACGAAATATTTGTTTTTTTTACATCTCGGAATCAATTTTTCGATACTTCCACGTCATTTTTGAAAAATAATGTGTCTCTTCCAGATTTTGCTAATGCCCTTAGTGGTCAAAAGAGCTCGACATACGTTTGTTTGTGTATTTTTAATATAGTTAGTTTACAGTGCAGTGTTTAGTGTCTGATTTATTTTATTGATATTTCTTCTAAGATTGTTGTTATACTGTGTATATAAAGACAAAATATTTCATTAGTTGGGAGTAATACTGTTTATAACATTAAGAGTACATAATTTTATACATCCTTAAATTAGGGCGTTTTACTTTTTTGCTGTGAATATTTGTTCTTACATTAAATATTAGACTCTTAAAAGTATTCGAGTGTGATGTTCGCTATAATCTTCAAATCCATTCTCGAAATATACTTTGGATAATTTTTAAAATTGAGTTTTTTAAGGGTTTGATTAGTGATCAGCATCTGAAAAAAATAATGTGTTTATTGGACTGCGATTTCCAATAAAAGCTTAGAGAAGCGAATTGTCATTTATATAGTTTTTTAATAGTGTGAATTTTGTTTTTTTAATGAAAATATTCAAATACTTTTGTTTTTCTAACCAAAATTATTCTTCAATTAGTTGTGTGAAACGTGTTTATAAAAAATTTTAGTGAACTTCTCAGTAATTACGATCTTTTATATACATTGTTTTAGAATTTTATTCTATTATTTATGATATTATCATTTTTATTTAGGTGACGATTCCAAATAATTTTACATGTTGAAATATATTTGATAAACGTTCTTAACATATTTGTGTTTGTCTGAATAACGAAGGTTAATTATTCAGCAATTTGAAAAATATAGTTTACTTGTGTGGTGATTATTCTGCATTTTTTTGATATTAAGAATCACTGAAATTATGTCTTACATTGGGTTGAGATTCTGATCGTGTGGATCACGCGTTATTTTTTATAATGATAATTTCAATATTTGTGTTTATATTACAATAAGTTTCTTTAAGTTGTGAAACCACATGTTTACTCATTAACATTAATTTTGACTCAAATGAAATCCTAAAAAATTGAGACTTGACCTTCTTAATTTTCATCTCATTTGGACCAAACAAAAAGCAAACCAGCATTGGGCAAGCTTTAAAATAAAGTACATTCGAGCATTTTCTTTCCTTTCTTTTATTGTGCGTCGAACTCTATTTAAAAATTTGTAGTTTTTTTAACGTGTATTTTCAGCATTTGAAATAATATGTGTTTCATTGAAATGCAAGACTTCGAAATTGCAGAAAAGTGAATAATGTAAGTACCTTCATATATGCCGTTGTCATTCTGAATTGATTTTTAATGAAATGTCGATATTTAATTTTATATCACAGTTATTTGAAATTGGGTGAGTTTATGGATGAAAAACAGTTTTTATTCTTTAAGATGATATCAAACAAAATATTTGGTTACTTCTAAATTACGCTTCTTGCTTAAAATGTGTGTGACATTACGTTCATTTGCAACTCTTAAATCGATTTTTCCTAAATTTCAACATTTGAAGTTATTTATTGGTGTGTCTTTAATTTTGTAGATTTTTAAAAAGCTTTGTCACATGCTATGTTATGTTAAATACATAATAGTGTTTCATTGAAATTGCATTTCAAAAAGCAGAAAGCAATTTATTAATTTGTTTTTTATAATGTTTTAAATTGGCGTTTTTTAATGAAATTTTCAATATTTGTTTTTGATATACCAATATTTCATTAGTTTTGAATAATTATAGGTAACTATTTAATATAAAAAAACTTTGACTCTTAACCTTTTTAATTGTGTGGTAGTAACTGGTTATATAAAACTATTTACGCTATTAGACAAGAACTATTTATAGAAGACTCCTAAAACAGTACGAATATTTTCTCAATTTGTAATATTTGAAATTATACTTTTTTAATTGGTTGAGAGATTCTTGAAATTCGGAGTTTCTTATACTCGGTATATTTGATTTTTCCCCATTGTGTAGATAAAATACACGTATGTTTAGTGTCTTTCATTGAAATGCGCTTTTCAACATAGCGATAGAAGAAAAGCGAATTTATAATAAGTTTTAGGTGTCTTATTGACGTTTTTGTTTTATGAAATATGTTACATCATTTTAGGTATTTTTACTGTGATGTTTTTTACTATAAATTTAGGATGTGTGTTCAATATAAGTCAAGTTCCGGAAAATGTTTTTAATAAATACAATTTTTATACTTTGACACTCTTTAAAACTCTCTAATTGCATTTCGCTTTCCTTCAAACATTGACAATTTTATGTTATATCTGAGGATTCAGTAAAAGAATCACGATTTTTATAGTCTTAAGGTGGTACATTTGAATCTATATATGAGCTCAAATTCTTATAAAGATTGGTACCGTTTTTGAGCGAGATTATTCCTTCGCATTTAGAATTGAGAGATAACTCGTTGTTTCATTGAAATGCAATTTCAAAGCAGAAAAGCGAACACTTTCTTTATTTAATTTAGGATAATTTTATAGAGGTATTGTATATAAATTTTCGAGTACAGGTTTCTCTTTGGGCATTCCTGGGACTATATAAAATAATAATATGTTTATTCTAATACATACCAACATGTTTTACATAATTTAGTTGGGTGACCTGTTTTAACTAATAAATTTTATGTCAACTATACTAAATTACGCTTTGCTTTAAATTATTTCTCATTCATAATTAGAATTTAAGTAATTCGGATCTTTTCTATAAATTTTAAACATTTGAATTATTTGATATACTTAAAATTGAGTTTTTAACGAGGATTTTCAGCATTTTTCAACACATAAATCGTGTTTTATTGAATACTGCCATTTTGAATTTAAAAGCGAAAAGTGAAACTTTATATCATTATGTGACAGTGTCCTTATAAATGAGTTTTTTTTATAATTTGAGATGTTTTACTAAATATTGTTGATCCTATTATTATCATGGCCTAAGTGATTGTCATTTAGTTGTGAAAACCTGGTTTTATAAAAATATTTCTGAAAAAATCTCTACAATGATTTCGTCTTTCTCTCTTATAAATTATGTTTCTCAGACGGATTACAATTTAGAACACTACTAGAAGTATTTTTTCTTTCCTAAATTTCAACATTTGTGTGAATTTATTTGGTAATTTAATTGAGTTTTTGTAAGTATTTTTCAGACATAGTTTAGAAACAATAATAATGTGTTTTTCATTGAAATGTGCAAAGAAGTTTTTCTCAAAAGTCAGAAAAGAGCTATCCTTGTTTGATAAATTAATAGTTTTATAAGGATGTCTTAAAGTTTGACGTTTTTTTTACTGCAAATATCATATTATTTGGGTTTTTTATATACTAGTCAAGAATTATTTCATTGTGTGACAACCACTGTTTTAAATAAAACATTTAGGTGTAAATACTTCATAAGATTAACGACTCTTCATATTCTTAATTCTCTCACATTACAAATTGAGAATCTTCTTAAAAGTACGATTTTTCCTAAATTTAACATCACATTTGAAATTATTTGTATTCTTTTCTTTCTTGTTGAAACATATGGCCGACCAATTTTGGGTATAAAGGAACCAATCGTGAGACATCATCCTGATCCTCTTAAATGGGACACGCTCTTTTGAATAAAAGTATCAGATCAGAGTTTAGAAGGCTTTCTGGTTAAAAAGTTACTAGAGTTAAAATTTGGTTACTGTTAAGTCAAAATTGTTATATAATCAATCCCTCATTTTGACACATCCTTACTGATCTGTTTTGGGTATAAAGGAACCAATGGTGAGACATTCAGACATCCTGTTTCCTTTTAATTGGGACATGCTCTTTTGATTTAAATGTACAAATCAGTGTTACTGGGCTTCCTGGTTAAAAAGGGTACGTAGAGTTACAATTTGAGTTACTGTAGTCAATATTGGAGGTAAATCAATCCCTCATTTTGGCCCATATGGCCGACCTATTTTGGGTATAAGGAACATCGTGAGACAATCAGACATCCTGATCCTCTTAATTGGGAGACACGCCTTTTGATAAAAGTATAATCAGACGTTACTCGGCTTCCTGGTAAATCAGTTACTAGAGTTCAATTTGGTTACCGTAGTCCAAATTGCTATAAATCAATGCCTCATTTTGCACACCATCTTACTGACCTCATTTTGGGTAATAAAGGAACCAATCGTGAGACATTCAGACAACCTGTTCCTCTTAAATGGACACGCTCTTTCTTCGAATAAAAGTATAATCCAGAGTTACTGGGCTTCCTGGTTATAAAAGTTTACTAGAGTTTACAACTTTGGTTTACTGTTGTAAAATTGGTATAAATCAATTCCGCCATTTTGACCCATTAACCGGTCCTATTTCAGGGTATAAAAGGGAACTCAAAATCGTGAGAAGGGGTCGAGACATCCTGATGCCTCTTAATTTGGACACGCTCTTTTGAATAAAAGTATAAATCAGAGTTACTGGGGGCTTCCTGGTTAAAGGTTTAATAGAGTTTACAGGATTTAGTTCTGTATTCAAATTATATTATAAAGGCAATTCTCATTTTTGACCGCATCTTAGCTGAACTGCTTATTTCGTTGGATAAATAAAGGAAACCAATCTGAGACATTTCAGACTCCTGTTTCCTCTTCATTGGGACACGCTTTTTTGAATAAAAGTATAATTCAAGAGGTTACTGGGCTTCCCTGGGTTAACAAGTTACTAGAGTTACCAATTGGTTACTGAAAGTCAACATTGTTTATAATATCACATCCCTCTTTTGAACCCATCTTACTTGACACTATTTTGGGTATAAATAGGAACGAATCGTGAGGGACCTTCAGACATCTCTGATCCTGCTTAATTGGACACTTTTTTTGAATTAAAAGTATAATCAGAGTTACTGGCTTACTGGTTAAAAAATTTACTAGAGTTACAATTTGGTTACTGTAGTCATATTGCTATAAAATCAATCCCTCTTTTTGAACCATCTTTAACTTGACCTATTACTTTGATAAAAGGAACCACCCATCGGTGAGACATTCAGCACATCCTGTTCCTCCTATTGGGACCGTCCTCTTGATTCTAAAGTCAATCAGAGTTACTGGCTTCATGGTTAAAAAGGTTACTAGAGATACAATTTGGTTACTGTAGTCAATTGTTATAAATCAATCCCTCATTTTGAAACATATTGCCGACCAATTTTGGGTATAAAGGAACCAATCGTGAGACACTTAGACATCCTGATCCTCTTAATTGGGACACGCCTAACTTTTGAATAAAAGTAATAATCAGAGTTACTGGCTTTCCTGGCTAAAAAGTTACTACAGTTACAATTTGGTTACTGTAGTCAAATTGCTATAAATCAATCCCTCCATTTTGACCATTTACTGACACCTATTTTGGGTATAAAGAAACCAATCGTGAGACATTATGACATCCTGTTCCTCTTAATTGGGACACGCTCTTTTTGGAATAAAAGTATAATCAGAGTTACTCGCTTTCCTGGTTAAAAAGTTACTAAGAGTTACAATTTGGTTACTGAAGTCAAATTGTTATATAAATCAATCCCTCATTTTGAACCATCTTACTGTCCTATTTTGGGTATAAAAGGAACCATCGTGAGACATTCAGACCATCCTTGATCTCTTAATTGGGCACAACGCTTTTTTGAAATTATAAGTATAATACAGAGTTTACTGGCTTTCTGGGTAAAAAGTTATAGAGTTACAATATGGTTAGTGTAGTCAAATTGCTATATCTTCCACTCATTTTGAATCTGATCCTTCTTATATTTTGGATATAAACGAACCAATCGTGAGACATTCAGACATCCTGATCCTCTTAATTGGGACACGCTTTTATATTTTTAAAAGTTATAAAAAAATTAAAGAAAAGTTTTTTTACTTCTTCCTGGTTAAAATGTTACTAGTTACAGTTTGGCTTACTAGTAGTCAAATTGGTGTAGGAATCAATCCCTCCCATTTTGACTCCATCTTCAACTGAACCTAATTTTGGGTAATAAAGGAACCAATCGTGAGACATTGCAGACATCCTGATCCTCTTAATTGGGACAAGCTTTTTTGATTTAAAGTACATCAGAGTTACTGGCTTCCTGGTTAAACAAGTTACTAGAGTTACAATCTCGTTACTGTAGTCAAATTGATGTAAATTAATCCTCATTTTGAGCCCATATGACCAGACCTATTTTCGGTATACAAGGAACCAAATGCGTGAGACATTCAGACATCCTGTCCCTCTTAATTGGGACAACACCCTTTTTTGAATTTAAGTATAATCAGAGTTACTGGCTTCCTGGTTAAAAGTTTACTAAGAGTTTTACAATTTGGTTAACTGTAGTTCAGAATTGCTATAAATCAATTCCCCTCATTTTGAGACCGCATCGTTACTGATCTATTTTGGGTATTAAGGAACCAATCGTGAGCCATTCAGACGTCCTGTTCCTCTTAATTGGGACATGCTCTTTTGATTTAAAGTACAATCAGAGTTACTGGCTTCCTGGTTAAAAAGTTACTAGAGTTACAATTTGGTTAACTATTAGTCAAAATTGTTTATACAGGAGCCTTTCCTTCAATTGCACCCATCTTACTGATCTCGTATTTTGGGTATAAAGGAACAAATCGTGAGCCATTCAGACATCCTGTTCCTTCTAATTGGGGACATCTCTCGCGGTTTGATTTAAGAGTACAATCAGAGTTTACTGGCTTCTGGTTAAACAAGTTACTAGAGTTACAGAATTTGGTTACTGTTGTCAAATTGGTATAAATCAATTCCCCATTTTGACCCATTTAACCGGCCTATTTAGGGTATAAAGGAACCAATCGTGAGACATTCAGACATCCTGATACTCTTAAAAGGAACACGCTCTTTTGAATAAAAGTATAATCAGAGTTACTGGCTTCCTGGTTAAAAAGTTACTAGAGTTACAATTTGGTTACTGTAGTCAAATTGGTATAAATCAATTCCGCATTTTGACCCATTTAACCGGCCTATTTAGGGTATAAAGGAACCAAACGTGAGAAATTTAGACATACTGTTCCTATTAATTGGGAAACGTTCCTTTGAATAAAAGTATAATCAGAGTTACTGGCTTCCTGGTTAAAAAGTTACTAGAGTTACAATTTGGTTACTGTAGTCAAATTGTTATAAATCAATCCCTCATTTTGACCCATCTTACTGACCTATTTTGGGTATAAAGGAACCAATCGTGAGACATTCAGACATCCTGTTCCTCTTTATTGGGACACGCTCTTTTGATTTAAAGTATAATCAGAGTTACTGTCTTCCTGGTTAAAATGTTACTAGTTACAATTTGGTTACTGTAGTCAAATTGGTGTAAATCAATCCCTCATTTTGACCCATCTTACTGACCTATTTTGGGTATAAGGAAAACAATACATCAGAACAAATGCACTAACTCTTAATTGGGACCACGGCCCTTTTTGAATAAACGTTACATAAGAGTTACTGGCTTCCTGGCTAAAAAGTTACTACAGTTACAATTTGGTTACTTTTATCAAATTGCTATAAATCAATCCCTCATTTTGAACCATCTTACTGACCTATTTTGGGTATAAAGGAAACCAATCGCGAGACATTCAGACATCCTTTTCTCTAATTGGGACACCCTCTTTTGGATAATAGTTATGGATAAGGTTGAGTCAATGGCTAAAAAGCTTACAAACAGTTACAATTTGGTTACTTTTGTCAAATTTATTATGAATCAATCCCTCATTTTGAACCATCTTACTGACCTATTTTTTGGATTATAATATAAAATTCGTGAGACATTCAGACATCCTGATCCTCTTGATTTGGACACGTTCTTTTGATTTAAAGTACAATCAGCGTTACTGGCTTCCTGGTTAAAATTTTACTAGTTACATTTTGGTTACTGTAGTCAAATTGGTGTAAGATCAATTCCGATCATTTGACTGCCATCTTACTGACGCTATTTTTGGGGTATAAAGGAACCCAACTCCGTGAGACAGTTCAGACATCCTGATCCTGTCTTAATTTGGGACATACCGGTCTTTTGATTTAAAGTACAGAATCAGAGTTACTGGCTTCCTGGTTAAAAGTTACTAGAGTTTTACAATCTCGTTACTGTAGTCAAATTGATGTAAATTAATAATCCCTCATTTTGACCCATATGACCGACCTATTTTCGGTAAGAAAAGGGAACTCCAAATCCGGTGAGACATTCAGAATCCTGTTTCCTCTTTATTGGAAAATCACGGCTCTTTTGATTTAAAGTATAAATCAGAGTTACCTGGCTTCCTGGTTCAGAAAGTTACTAGACGTTACAATTTGGTTAACTGTCTGTCCAAATTGCTATAAATCCAAATCCCTCATTTTGGAACCGAGTCTTTCTGATCTATTTTGGGTATAAAGAAACCAATCGTGAGCCAT
>JABUQX010067834.1:5000-10000 GCA_015478945.1 Trachelipus rathkii
AGATGGATCTGTTCCTAAAACTCCTACTGAAAAGTCTAATATCTTTTGCCTCATTTTTTCATGTAATTCGTCAATACTGAACGACTCTGGCTTTACTCTACTATTCCTTCTTTCAGGCGTGCCATGTCTTTACCTTAGATTACATATGATTAGGCGCATGTGACGTTGACATATTTGAAAGTTTGGAAGGAAACCGGCAAAGATAGCATTTATCCTCGTATTTTGAGATAGCATAGTTTTGAGATGGTACTTTTCCAAGTTCAAATTTATTTTCTATCTCTTAACATTATCACCTTTTCTCGGTGATGTGAAGTACGCTAATGTTCAAACGGTTTCTTTGTGTTCCCTTCTCAATTTTGCTCACTCTTGTCTATCGTTCTCTCAAATCACACCATATCGAAAGTATAGTAGTGTAGAAACTTGTTCTTCCTCTTTTAAATATAGAGTTCTTCTCGCTTTTATTCTAGATAATTTGAATAGGATTTCCCGGTGGGGCAGTCACAGCCTTGTGAATTTAAATTTTTATAAAAACTCGGCTGCTTCATTTCTCTCTCTCGGAAATACCTCCCAGTATTACTACAATGTTTAGACGATTCTGTCGTCTCACATGTTGACATGTTGACCATTTATACATTCTTTGTCTCATCATAAACAATAAATTACCTTGGAAAACTCATACCATGGAGATTATAGTTCAACCATCGTTTGGATTGGGTTGAGTCCAATAAAGGAGAAAATAATTATTTACCTTACTTTACTTGCCAACCTCCTCTAGATTCATTCCCTTTGCTATAGTGTAGCAATGGCATTTGACACCTTTAATATAAGGACTACAAAATCCATATGCTAGAGAGAGTTCGCCACGTACATTGTATGACCATAGAGAGTCCCATGCAGCAAAAGGGGAGATAGATTTATATACTATTTTTTGATGCATGTCAGCAATTATATGTTACTTCGGTGTGGTGCCTCCTTCTTTCCAGCCACACACATTCTGTCGAATTCTTCGCCATCAACTGATTTTCCTGCTGTACTTAATCTTCCTCACCTTAAATCCTGCGTTTGAGTAAGACTTGGGCTTGAGTGGGCTTTAGATTACATTGTGAATTTCTTATTATTATTTTATTATTATTAATAAATTACTCTCCTCGAAAAAAGTCTTTCCTTTATATATATATATATATATATATATATATATATATATATATATATTATATATTCTACTATATTATAATATATATATATATATATATATATATATATATTATATATATATATATATATTATATACATTATTATATATATATATATAATATAATATATTATAATATATATATATAATACTATATATATATTATATATATATATATATAATATATATATATTATATAATATATATTATATATATAATATATATATATGTATATCATAATATATATATATATATATATATATATATATATATATATTATATATATAGTTATAATATATAATATATATATAATATAGTATATTTTATAATATATATTTATCTCCTAACTATTACCTATTACTCTATTAATTTTCGCCTCTGCCCGGAATCCGATAGCAGGGATATTATTCGACTGCCAAGCGTTCTTACACTAAAAGAATGTGCTGCCCTTCTTGATTCTCTTTCTGATAAAATTTCTGACCTCTTGCCAAAAACATCTCG
Organism: Trachelipus rathkii; assembly: GCA_015478945.1. Lineage (NCBI taxonomy): Eukaryota > Metazoa > Arthropoda > Malacostraca > Isopoda > Trachelipodidae > Trachelipus > Trachelipus rathkii. Next base: position 6,694 of record JABUQX010067834.1, read on the forward strand.
TCTAACAACTTCTGTAATCTGCCTTTCCCCCTTTTATCCGTTTTGACGTTCTGTTGCTAACACTCCTTCTGAAAAGACTAATCTCTTTGGTCTTCTTTTTTCATCTAAATTCCACCCTGGACGATTCGGAATCCACCTCCTCGCTGCTTCCATCCCCTCTCAATTTGTCCATGTCTCTAACCTGTCATTACCTCCATGATCGGTACATGAGATACTGAGATCTATGAACGTCCGGAAGGCCAGTGGCCCAGATGGCAATTCCCTCTCATGTTTTTAGGGAGTGTGCTTCTGAGCTGGCGCCTGTCCCTCGTTCAACTTCTACTTCTTATGCCTTACGTACTGAATACCTTCCCTCAAGTGCTGGAGCGTGCTTTTATCTCAGCCAATTCCCAAAAAAAAAGATAGCCCGCTCTGATCCTTCTAACTATCGACCTTATTGCCTTAACTTGTATTCTATCTAAAATCTTTTGAAACTGCTCCTTACACTCCATTTTCCTCGATGCATATTAGAACTTCTCATTCCCTTCCTTTCAGTTTCTTCAGTTATGGCTTTTCGAAGTTCGAGATCAAACTGGTGGGACATTCCTTTCCTATCTAGCTAATTTTGGTCTTCTGCCCTTAAGGACATGGGGAGTATTTGTATGGTAGCCGCTTAACATATCTACAAGCTTTTGGACAGCGTATGGCATGCCGTCGCTACTCTGCTAAGCAACTTCCCTTTGGTTTCCTCCTTCCGCTTTGTCTTACTCTTGTCTAGTTTTCTTTCAGATCCGTTCCATTTCAGCTCCTTGTTGTGGAGAGAACTCTTCCTCCCTCCTTTGCTTCCATTAATTGTGGTGTTACTCCAGGGTTCTGTTTTAACTCAACTTTATTCCTACTTTTCATCACCGATCTTCTTAGTTGCACTTCTAACTCTGTTCACTCTTATGCCGATGATTCAACTCTCCATTCTTCCACTCATTTAAATTGGTTCTCCCTCGTTTGTATCTAGAGTTGCCTCTCGTCTACAGTTTTTTGATTAATTCTTGCAGATTTCGGTCCGGGATTTCCCTCAGTGGGGTAACCAATTAATCTTGTGAAGTTCACTCTTTTGAAAACTCAACTTCTTTATCCCCCTCTCTAAAAACACCTCCCAACTTTCCTACCTCTTTGACGGCTCTAATGTCTTACCCGTAAACACATAACATTCTTGGACTAAATATAAATAGTGAATTGTCTTGGAGACCTCACATCACATCGGTTGCTAAATGGCCTCCAAAAAATCTGGGAATTCTGTTCAGGATTGCGTAATTATTTTTCCTTCTGCTCAGATTATCCAGTTTCTATAAAGGTCTTTTCGCCCCTGTATGGAACTGACTGTTCCCACATTTGGGGTGGATCCGGTTCCCCCCTCCTTTTGAATAGAGTTGAAGCTAAGGCTAAGAGGCTTATAAACTGTTCCCATACTTTCTGACTCCCTTGACCCTATTTCTCTGCGTCGTGACGTTGGTGCCATATCTCTTTTGTATAGGTATTACAACGGTAAGTGCTCGAGAGAACTGAACTCTCGCATTCCTCCACCACTGAGTCACCCTCGTAACACATGAGGTGCCTTGTTACTCTCATGAAAATTGTGTGAATATTGGAGACTCAAGGATCATTCGTTGTGGTACCTCCTTCTTTCCAGCCACGTCTGTTTTGTGGAACTCCTTGCCTTCTTCTATTTCCCTGCAATATTCAATCTTTCTCTATTAGTCCCGCGTCTGCGCCCACCTGAGGGAATTGCGTTAGGCAAGGGACTGGGTGGGTTTTTACTTTCCATTTATTTTTAATTTTTGTTTTTCTTTTTGTAATTTTTTATTTATCTTTTTTTTTTTTTTTTTTGCCCCCTTCTTTTGAAAAGGGCCCTACCCGTGAGTGGTGATATATATATATATATATATATATATATATATATAGTATTATAATATATAACCTATATAGATAAGTAAAATAATATATATATATATATATATATATATATATATATATTATAGTATATATATATTATATATATATATATAATTACAGGTTCGTAGATATGTTCGCTTTCGACTCATGGTGAAAAAAATTCATTCTCATTATTGAAGCAATCTCAGTTTAAATATTTTACATAATATATACATCTTCATTTATATATATATATATATATATATATATATATATATATATATATATATATATATATATATATATATAATATATACTCTTTATATTAATAAATATAATTATATATATATATATAATATATATATATATATATATATATAGGCTCACGCTAAAGGAGCGGCCTCGGAATAACTAACCTCATATCTTTCTCAAATCTCAAATTGGGGCATGGAAAACATGGTTGTTTTCAATGCCACAAAAACTCGTTTTCTTCATCTTTCCACTTGGCATAATCTTTCGCACAACTATAATATCCTCATCGAAAATAAACAATTCAATCCTTTGCCTGTCCTTAATATTCTTGACTCTTCCTTTTCTCCTGACCTTAGTTATAAGAATCACATTACTCCTCTTTCTAAAGAAGCTTCAAAGTGGTTGGGAGTTCTGAAGCGCCATCGGAGCTTCTTCTTACCACTTCAGTTGCTTTCACGATCGCATTCTCTCTCGAGTTGGAATTCGCTTTCGATTACTTTTTTGAAAATTTGTATATCACTTTTGGCCTGGAATAGTGTTAAGTCTATTTTCAGAAGTACTACATCCTATTTTCTCAGTAAAACCGTAATTTTTTCATTTCTTATTTTTTTCTTTTTTTAATTTATATTCCAATATATCTTCTATAACCTTAACTCTTCCGTTCCTTCTGTTGGTGAGTTTATCCGAGAAATTAGTGGCATTTATAGTTTCTGCAGAAGATTAGTTCTTTAGTTAAGGTCTTTTTTCGAACTCTATTTTAAAGGATTCTAGTGATTCTATCCTCCTTTTCTGAACCTCTCAAATTTATTTGTACTTAATATCATACTTTTTCAGGTAGCATATAGTGCATTAATAAGAATAAACACTTTTTCATTTCAGATTTAATTTATGATCGTTATATTGCATTGCTTTTACACTGTCACTATTCGTCTTTTAAGTATTAATGGTGGCCATCACGAGGGTTTTTAGCCTATCAGGCATTTTTTCTTTCTTTTGTTTTTTTTTTTTTTTTATTAATACCCACTTTATTATATATACCCACTCTTAACATACTAATTTAGCATTCCTTAGGAGCAACTGACTTTTGATCTTTCACGTGTTTTGAACCAGAGGAGAGAAAATATGGTTTTTTTAATGTTTGAAAACA
>JABUQX010067834.1:17500-20000 GCA_015478945.1 Trachelipus rathkii
ATACATATATAGAATATATATATTATTATTATTATTATTATTATTATTATATATATATATTATTATATTATACATATATATATATATATATATACATATATTTATTATGCATGTATGTACGCATGTATGTATACACACACATCATACATATATATATATATATATATATATATATATTATTATTATATATATATTATATATATATATATTATATTATTATTATTATTATTATTATATATATATATATATAGTCTATATATTATTATTATATTATTATATATATATATTATATAATTATTGTTATCACTATGAAAATTTTTATTCTAATTACATATATATATATATATATATATATATATTTATATATATATATATATATATATATATATATATATATATAGTTAAAGATAAATATATATATATATATATATATATATATATATATATATATATATATATATATATATATATATATATCCCAATGTATCTGGCAACTGCTTTTGTATTTCGTTTGCCAAATATTAATACACCAAAATAAAGAAGAAGCAACTAGGGTCATGTAACCCCAATATAAAGAATAAGGAAATGAGGTACACACACACACACACACAATAATAATACACACACACACACACATATTTTATATTTTATATTTTTACCAAAAAAATGTCGTAATAATAAAATTGTTAATATTATTATTTTTATTATTATTTTATTATTATTATTATTATTAATATTATTATTATTATTATTATTATTATTATTATTATTATTATTATTATTATTATTATTATTATTATTATTATTATTATTATTATTATTATTATTATTATTATTATTATTATTATTATTATTAGTAGTATAATACTTTTCCTTTTTATAATAATAATAATAATAATAATAATAATAATAATAATAATAATAATAATAATAATAATAATAATAATAATAATAATAATAATAATAATAATAATAATAAAATTAATTTAAAACTTTAAAAATAATAATACTTTAATATTATTCCTGTAATAGTCATGACATTACGGTTTTACCATTTTATCCGCAAAGATCATTTTCCATAAAAAGATATGATAAAAAAAAAACTAGATAAAGTATATCTTAGTGTTTCTTTCTTTTTTTAATTACTCTAATTTTAAACAAATAAATGGCAAAGTCATATGAATATGCCAGATTCGTCAGATTATGGAAAAATGTTGATGACGTTTCGCATCATCTCTCTCTCTCTCTCTCTCTCTCTCTCTCTCTCTCTCTCTCTCTCCTCTCTCTCTCTCTCTCTCTCTCTCTCTCTCTCTCTCTCTCTCTCTCTCTCTCTCTCTCTCTCTCTCTCTCTCTCTCTCTCTCTCTCTCTCTCTCTCTCTCTCTCTCTCTCTCTCTCCCTCTCTCTCTCTCTCTCTCTCTCTCTCTCTCTCTCAAGGTTGCTGAAAAATTTTATCAAATTCCTGAAGATTACTGAAAATTTCAATCAAACTTCTTAAACTTCTCTTCTTTTCACAATTTTTCTCCACATATCTTTGATGTTCTTAAGATATTCATCTCAGTCTTTGTTCTGTTGTTTCTCTTTTCTTTATTTTCCCCATTTTTTCCCTCTAATGTGAATTATCCACTCTCCACAAAAACCGAATATCTAATTTGTATTTAATTTTATTTAGTTGAAAAGGGAGTCTTAAGAATTGGTTGCTTGTAATAGATTTTCAAGAAACTAAAACATTGAACAAAAATTTTCATTTAATATTTTTCAATCTAAAATTTATTTTCCAAAATTTAAGTATCGTGAAATGAAAATCTATTCATCTTCATTTATTCTCAGTAAGTGTTTTCACCCTTGTTAGTATGACCCTTCTAAACTCTTTCTATGGAGAGTTTATGATGTAAATGATCTGTGTGATAACGATATAAAGAGAAAATTATCTCACAGAGAAGTCTAGTATACTAAATTTCTCTGTGGGATTATGCTTTTGGTATTGTTAAAAGCTCTGAAATTAAATAGGCTAATTGCTTGCCCTATCTCCCTATTGCAAATTCATGCATTCTTCTAGAACCATACGAAGAAAATTTTCTTTTGCATAATAAATCTTTTGTTTTTGATTGGAGATTTCCGTGGAGAGGACCAACCCACTGCGGCATTAAATTAAAATAAAATAAATGCAATTTGCATACGGAAATCGAAGTATTTTGAAAGCAAAAATTATTATTATTATTATTATTATTATTATTATTATTATTATTATTATTATTATTATTATTATTATTATTATTATTATTATTATTATTATTATTATTATTATTATTATTATTATTATTATTATTATTATTATTATTATTATTATTATTTTTATTATTTTTATTATTATTATTATTATTATTATTATTATTATTATTATTATTATTTATTATTATTATTATTATTATTATTATTATTATTTATTTATTATTATTATTATTGTTACTATTATTACTATTTTATATTTTTTGTTTAATA
>JABUQX010067834.1:32500-35000 GCA_015478945.1 Trachelipus rathkii
TCGACTGGATAGAGAAAATGTACTTAAAATATTTAAAAAAAAAAATCAAAAAATTTTGCAAGACCATTTTTTGAACGTAGCATACAATAAAAAAATAATATAATAACGCTACGAAATATATATATATATATATATATATATATATTATATATATTAATATAATATATATATATATATATATATATATATATATATATATATATATATATATATATAATATATATATATATATATATATATAATATATATATATATATATTAATATATATATTATCTTGGGAGAGTCAATCCATATAGGTTAGGTCTAGTTTACTCCACCGTAAACCATCTAGGTTAGATGTAGGTTTACCGGCATCATAATCTATCTAGGTTATAGGTTTATTGCATTGCCGATAAACATATAGTTAGTCTTGTTAATATTCCGCTAGTTCAGGATATATAATTTTGAATTAAGTATACACAGCAGACGTCTAGGTGGGATGAAACAGCGTTTTAAAACCATTTGTTTAAACCATGGTTTTAAACCATGGTTTAAACCACATAAAAAAACCAATGGTTTAAACCATAAAAAAAACCATGCATAAAATATCTAAAAAATATATTTATTAATGATTTTCTTTAGCATGTTGATATGTTTTTCAATATTTCAACGAAAGAAGGTAGCTAAAGGCAATAAAAAATTTCTGAGAATTTTATATTATTGTGAGAAAGATTATAATATATATATATATATATATATATATATATATATAATATATATTATATATATATATATATATATATTAATAATATATATATATATATATATAGTAAATATATATATATTTGTAAATTTAAAAATGTTAAAACATTGATCTTGTTCGAGCTCTGGAATTCATTTTCTAAACATTGCATGCCACATTTCAAAAAAGTTTATAATAAAACTCATATGTGGAGTGTGAGGATTTGTGAGAAATATGGCATCGTAGCGCAGCGGATTTTCTTTGTTCGTCATTATCATCTGTCATTCTTTAAAGAGAGTTCAAATATAGTGACATTGTCTTCATATAGCAATTGGCCATTAATTATATTTTTGGGTGTTTTGCAAATATAATAATTTTTTTTTTAGTAAAATAATAAAGTAAAACCTTTTTTTCAAGATAGAGTTTATATATTATAATTTACCCTCTTATTTTTTACTTTATGAGTTTATGTAAAACTCAAAAAACAATAATAATTTTGTACCAGTTTACATTTATCTTATCAAGAAAATTTGAAATTTAAGAATCTAAAGAAATTTACTAAGGAATTTTAAAATATGTGTTAGCACATGTTTATAACAGTTTCCAGTAGTGATTTTTGCCTTTAAAATCTATTAACTACATTAAAACCATCAAAATAGCATAAAAACCCATAAAAAAAACATTGGTTAATTTGTTGTTTTTTTTAAAAAAACAGTTTTTTTTTTTTTTTTTGAAACATGGTTTTTTTCCATTCCTACTGACAGAGTATATCTGTATACGTATAAACAAATCTTATCATAACCTGACTAGTATGGACTACATTGAGACCTAACCTATATGAATCGACGATGACTTAAACCTAGACTTAACCAGATTTATTGACCGTACCCAAATTATATATATATATATATATATATATATATATATATATATATATATATATTATATATATATATATATATATATATATATATATATATATATATATATATATATATATATATATATCGCACCAATATTATGTTAATTTTGTAAATTTTTTTTATTATATCTTGCTTAAAAAAATACTATCGATTGTCGAAAAAATAATAATGCTATAGGCAATCGACAAAAATATCGGAAGTATTTCTATATTCCTTCACGAACGAAGTGATGCCTAATTTCATGATTCGTTTATAATTTTCGTAGCGTTATTTTTTATATTTTTATTGAAACTATATACATAAAATGCACAGAAATAATTAATAAAAAAAAAAAATTTGAAGTTCTTCGTTTAAACCATTTTTTGTATATAAATGTTTCTAGTTTCAATACAGTATTTATATTAATCAGACTGAACGGAACTCTATAATTACCGTACTCTAATAAATTATAATATATGAAAGAAAAATGCTTCTGCCAGGGCTCGAACCTGGGACCTTCTGCGTGTAAAGCAGACGTGATAACCACTACACTACAGAAGCTACAGTAGTGAATTTGGTTAAATAAATTGAAGTTTGAAAGTAGGGGAGTAAGAATTAATTATAAATTAAATTTAAATTACTTGCAGAATTAACTCCTCAAATTACTAGACTCTCATATATTAATAATTTCGATTACCAATTAACCAATAAAGTAATTATAGAGTTCCATTCAGTCTGATTCTTATAAATACTGTATTGAAACTACAAACATTTAATGTACAAAAATGTTTAAACGAATAATTTGAATTTTTTTTAATTTATTTTCGTCCATTTTATGTTTATATAGTTTCAATAAAAATATATAAATCAACGCTA
>JABUQX010067834.1:37500-44606 GCA_015478945.1 Trachelipus rathkii
CTATATAATATATTATAACATATATATCTATATATATATAATAGGGCCTATATATATATAATATAGTATATATATATGACTATTTATAAGCAGTTTTGATGCTATATACTATATATATATATATATACTACATATATAGTACTATACTATATATATAGTTCGTTATTATATAGATATATATATATTAGTATATATATATATATTATATCACCTTATATATATATATATAATAGGGGCTTCGAGCCGACGGGGGAAGCAGAGGGGGACGCTTTTTCCATACACCCGTAGAAGAGGGGTGGAGAAACCCCCGCGACACCCAAAATACCAAGAGAGGGTTCCGGAAACCCTCCCCGGAAGGGGGGAAAATAGTCCTACCCGGTCGGTCGCAGGTAAGGCCGAGAACCCCGAACTCTGCATCTTTTGCGGTTTTACCTTGGGATTCTCCTTATTTAAAAAACAATACAAAGACAAATATTAAATAAGGAAATAAAAAATAAAAACAAAATTTACTAAAAATTACTTTTTTTTAAAAAATTATTTAAATATTTAGAATTTTGAATCATGTCCGTTACCACTTTAATTCATTGTTAGTATTATATAATAAAAAATATTAAAAAATAAAAAAAAAAAAAAAAAAAAAAAAAAAAAAAAACTATTTTTGAATCATGTCGTGTCACCATATTAAATTCATTGTTAGTTCATATACAGGAATATATTGAAAAAACAAAAACAAAAAAAATAAAACTGACGGAGTCGTAAAACATAAGATCTCTTATATACTATATATATATATATATATATACATATATAATATACTATATATATATATATATATTATATATAATTATCTATATATTATATATATATATATATATATATATATATATATATATATATATATCTAACCTAACCTAACCTTTTAACTTAAATTCCTATACTAGAAAGTCTATTTATGGTCCAAAGAGATACCCTTCTGTACTATTTTTTTAGGGGGTAACGAGTACGGTGTAAAAGGGTCTATATATAGACTTTTCTCGATTTATTGACGGTCCCGATTTATATTATATCGATTTTTAATATATATTATATCATATATAGTATATATATAATTATATAAGTCTTATATATATTTTTATATATTATTAACTATATATATTATATATATATATATATATAATTATATATATATATAGTATATATTACGTTATTAATTTAAGATAACTGCTCATATGTTTGAAAATTAAAGGAGTATAATTGTCCTGATAAAGATAACCCCTTAAGTAATTTCTTCTGCTGGGATTGCATTTTTACCTAGTGGAAGGCATGTGTATGTAGCTTGGAAAACTCTACCTTCAAGAGTGGTGGACGGGAAGCAGCGGCGTTTGTGGTTTCCTGTTGGTGGGTGATATGATTCACTAAGGAAATATTTTACGTTCTTCTTTTTAGTCCATCGTGGCGTAGTCCTCAAACACTTACGCGGCATCTGCTAGGCCCAGGTTCAATCCCAAGCGAGAGTGCAAATTTACTTAAGGGTTATATATATTATTATATAGCATATATATATATATATTATAATATATATATATAATATATACTACTATATATATAATATATATCGTACCGTTATTGTGTTATTTTGTAAATTTTTTATTTTATCTTTTTATCATATCTTTTTTAAAAAAAACTATCGATTGTCGAAAAAAATAATGCTATAGATAATCGACAAAAATATCGGAAGTATTTCTATATTCCTACACGAACGAAGTGATGCCTAATTTCATGATTCGTTTATAATTTTCGTAGCGTTATTTTTTTTATATTTTTATTGAAACTATAAACATAAAAATGCAGAGAAATAATAAAAAAAAAATTTGAAGTTCTTCGTTTAAACCATTTTTGTATATTAAATGTTTCATTGCTATTAGTATTTATATTGAATATACTCAAAGGAACTCTATAGTTACGGTACTCTAATAAATCATGTATGAAAGAAAAATGCTTCTGCCAGGGCTCGAACCTGGGACCTTCTGCGTGTGAAGCAGACGTGATAACCACTACACTACAGAAGCTACATTAGTGAAATTGGTTAAATAAATTGAAATTTGAAAGTAGGGGAGTAAGAATTAATTATAAATTAAATTTAAACTACTTGCAGAATTAACTTCTCAAATTACTAGACTCTCATATATTAATAATTTCGATTCTCTCTTGGATGGAGAGAAGGTGATACGAAAAGGAAGTAGTAAAATTAAGAGTGGAGAAGTTAATGAAGCAAGAAATATTGAGGATAGTAGTTGTAGAGCGATCCGCTAGTAATCGGTTGAATGTGAACAAGTTGATACTGAACAAATCTGGGGGCAAATGAAGGAAGCAATTGTTAGTAGTGCAACAGGAAGTGTGGTGGATTGTTGCTAAAGTAGGAAGCTAAGAATGGTTCACAAGCGAATGTGGCATGACGCAGGGTGGATTGAAAGAATGTTGGTTATGGTATTGGGTAGTAAGAGTTTGCGTGGTTGTGTACTCTAGGAAAGCATAGATGGAGGTGAAGATTCAAAAGAGTATGTCTTGGTATTTTGATTTTATAATAAGTGGAGGTGTATAATAAGTGAATAGTCTTGTTACAGAAGTGCATACGTTATGGTGATAAGCATGGTCATAGAGGTAAGATGGAATCAGTGTTTTGGACTAGGGGATGATACTGGAGGTGTGACTAGCGTATGATATAGGTTTAGGTAAGGCTCTTTCTGTGAGGGAGAGTGGCTGCGTGGAAGGATTTATAAGTGCAGGTTATGTTAGGGTTGGATTATTTGCGTTGTGAGAATAAGGGATAGGGATGGTGTTTTGTAACTGATTGAAAAAAAGAGTGCATGCTTGCAGGAGGAAAGAAGTAGACTTAACAAATCTGCAGAATAGTTAATGCAGTACTGATGAGGGTGTTAGTTGGATATGTGTGTGGTTTTGATGGTGCAGTGTGGGGCGTGGTGAATGGAATAGGTAATTGTGGTGTTGTGTGGGTTAGTGGTCAGGTTATGTGTGAGTAAGTGGAGGCTGGATGGGGTTAGATTCGGGGTTGGGGTATTGTGGTGCTTGCCGTTTGTTTTAGTTGTAGAAGTTCGTGGGAAGTGGTAGGAATTCTGGCAGGTATAGATGAAATTACTGTGAAATGATCAGAGCGGAGGCGAGATGGTTGATTGATTGGATTTGGAAGTTGTGTAATAACGCGTTTATGGAGGGTATAGTCCAAAGGGTTGGAGGAGAGCGGTAATAGAACCCTTGTAATAAGGGTAAGGGTAGAAAGGGGAACTGTAGAAAATTATAGGGAATAAGGTTTTTGGAGTTTGTGGGAAGGTATATGCTCGGTATTCTGTCTGAAAAGAGTGCGCGAGTGACTGAGGACTGATTGGTGAAGAACAGAGTGCGTTTAGGAGTGGTAGAGGATGTTTGGATCAAATCTTTATATTGAAAAAAATATTGAGAAAATGAGGGAGAGAAGAATAAATTAATATTTAGGTTTTATGGATGTTACACAGGCGTCTGAGTAGAGTTTAATAGGGAAGCCTTTATGGCAGGTATTGAGTGATATAATGGTGTTGGGTGGTAGGCTTCTGAATGGAATCAAAGTATGTATGCCGATATGAAGCGTGTGTAAAGAATAAATGGTGTCAATGGGTGATTGGTTAAGGATTAATAGCGGAGTGAGGCAGGGGGGTGTTATGTCTCCTTGGTTATTCAATGTGTGTATATGGATGGGGGTTAGGAAAGAATTCGAGGTGGGGATGGCGGAATGGTGTTAGAATGATGGAGAATGGAGAGGAGTGGAGGGTGCCTACCTATTTGTATGCGATGATTTGGTTCTGTGTGGGCGAGTCTGAAGAGAGTTTGAGAGGATGGTAGAGAGTTTCGCAGGGTAATGTAAAAGGAGGGGTTTGAGTAAACGTAGATAAGAGTAAGGTTTGGTTGTGAGTGAGGACAGTCCTCAGTGTGAAGTTATGTGAGATGAGGAGCTGGAACAAGTGCCTGAGTTTAAAAATATTTAGGGTATGTGTTGGACGGAAAAGGGAAGGAATGATGCAGAATGTGTGTAGTAGGAAAGTTTGTGAATGGAGGAGGTGGCTGGTGCAATTAAATCGTTGGTGAATGTAAGGGACTAAGTCTTGAGTGCGCTAGAGCTTACATGAGGGTATGTTTGTTACCTGTGTTATTGTATGGGAGTGGGACTATGGTCTGGAATAGAAGTATAGATCTAAAGTTCAATGTGTAGATTGGACAATCTTAGGGGCATGCTTAGTTGTGAAAAGAATTAATAAAGTGAGGAATTAACGTATTAGAGAGTTTGTGTGGTGTGAAGAAAGGGGTGAATGAGAGAATAAATAGAAAGTAAGTATGTTGAGAGGTTTGGTCATGTGGAAAGGATTAATGAAAGTCGGTTGGTTAAGCGGATGTATAGTGGAGAGTATGTTGGGAACCGACCGGCTGGAGACCGACAGAGAAAGTGGATTGAGTCGTGAACGAATGTCTGAAGGAGAGACATGTGAGTTTGGCAGAGGCGAGAAATAAACGGTGCATGATAGGAGAGAATGGCGGTGTTTTGTATGGGGGCATGGGTTGTGGCCGACCTGGGCCAGGGGATGAACCCTGTACATTGACGATTTACCATAGTGAGGGTCCCGTCGCGGTCCTATGATGCTCTATGGTGGATTTTCTGTCTGTGAGAGTGCTCTCACTAATTAATGGTACATGGGAGGGGGCGGTAAAGGCTGTGGCTTTCTTTCGACGTTCTGTCATGTTCTCCTATTGGCTTTTCTTTTTTCGATGCTTGTACATGACCTTACCCCAATTCTTGGGCAAAGAGGAAGCGTGAATGAGAAAGAAAGAAGAAATTGGGGTAGACTCTCATTATATTAATAATTTTTCGATTACCAATGTTAATGGTCAATTAAAGGTATTATAGGGAGTTTTCGTTCAGTCTATCGTATACTATACTGTAGGGGAAACTTGACAAAACATTAATGTTACAAAAATGCCTTAGAAGTACGAAATAATTTTGAATTTTTTTTAAATTTATTTTCGTCTATTTTTATGTTTATATGTTTCAATAAAAATATATAAATCACGCTACGAAAATCATAACCGACTGAATGAAATTAGGCTTCCTTCGTTCGTTTTTCCGTATTGCTACATCTATAGCATTATCAATTTTTCGATAGATCGATGGTTTTTTTACGCTTATCGAACGCTTCGACTGTGTATATGAGCAGGGGTGGCCAAACCCTTGGCGCGATGTCGCCAAACGTGGCGCATTGGACGATTTATAAGTGGCGCAATTGCTACGGGCTACTTTTTGGTTGCGAGTAGGTGATGTTTTTTATATAGTTAAGGTCTGGGTCTATTACGTCAGCCTATTTTTTTAGCGAATTTACTTAATGAAAAACTAAAAATTCATTTTATTTCCAGAAATTTTGTTAAATCTGGCAAGAAATAAAGAAGTATGATAACAAATTTCGTAATGTTTATGCATTTTTTTTTTGTAGCGTCGACTCTCATAATTCATATATTTTCCCCTTCACTCCCCAAGATCAAACATGTATTTTAAATTATCGTTGTAATGAAACATTGTCAATGATCATCAGTTGATATTGTGTTTATCAGTGATAGTGAGGTAGTGGTCTCTTCATATTTCTTAAACTATTGTTTTTATTTTTTTCTATAAGTGAGCCTATTAGAAATTAGTGCCGTATTTTTAAATCAAAGGAATCCTAAAAATATAATTAATAGAGAATCTATATTCTGTGATTTCTTTATATATATATATATTATAGGTTCAGCGTTTCGTAATATCCGTCATATATATCTTAAAAAAACTATAAATGCTACAGAAAACGGAATACATTGGTGGGATGCTGGTCCAATTCTAGTACGGAAAAATGAAAAAAAATTTAAAAAATAAAAAAAAATTATATCTCAAAAACTACATAGCTATATGCGAAAAAGGAAATACACTTTTTGGAATCTGGTAATAATTCAACATAGGGAAATGTAAAAAAATAAAAAAAATAAAATAATTAGTTTTTAATAATTTAATAGTAATATGATTAAACAGGCCCTATTTCTAGCAGACCTTTTATGGTTTTCCTCGTTAAATAAATAAGTTTCTCGTTAAATAAATAGACTTTCTATTAACATTTTGCTTTTTTTTTTCACTAAAGAAATACCAAGGGTATACCGCAAAGATGGCAAGGAGTCGGGGTCTCTCGGCCTTCCGGGAATGACAGGGTAGGACTATAAAAAAACAAAAAAGAATCCTCCGGAACCCCCGCTCTTTGGTATTTGGCTGTCGCGGGGGTTCCTCCGCCCCTCCCCTACGGTTTATGGAAAACGTCCCCCCCTGTGTTCCCCGTCGGCTCGAGCCCCCTAGTGTGCCGTATAAAGCATTTTCCTAAGTGAAATTTTACCAGATTCAAACAATGTATTCTTTTTCCCTGTAGCTATTAAGTTATTATATGATATTATATTATATTTTATTTTTATTTTCTTTTTTTTTTTTTTTTTTTTTTTTACATTTTCGCGTACTAAGAAATTGGACCAGCCATTCCACAATGTCATCCGTTTTACTGCTAGCCATTAATAGTTTGTTTTAAGATATGTAGTTATGACGGAATATACAAGACGCTGGCCATATATATATAATATAATTATATATCTATATATATATATCTATATATATTATATATATATTATATATATATATATATATATATATATATATCTATATATATATATATATATTATATTATTATATATATATATATATATATATATATATATATATATATATATATATCAGAGGTGGGCACCCCGCTCATTTAAAGGTAGTCCGCTAGCGCCCACCTCCGCGGACCTGAGGGAAAACTAGTTCCGCTAGCGCTTCCTCCGCATTTTTCAGACCCATCCAACCTCGCATCGCAAGTCCGCACGTCCGCACGTCTCCGCTAATAATGTGCGACTTCACGAAAGATTGTTAATATTAAAATACTAAATGGTTCTATCCTTGAAAAAATTTATTTTTATAATATTTATACTGAAAAATTGTACAGGTCACCACGTGT
>JABUQX010067835.1:0-17500 GCA_015478945.1 Trachelipus rathkii
CTAAAGAATATCCACGGGTAAACAAGAACGATAAAGAGAGAGTCAGGGTTTCTCGGCCTACCGAGAAGGGGGACGACGGAGACTTCGTCCTCTGTCCTCAAGTCGCTCGAACCCTATTTAGGATATAAAAAGAAAAAAATAATTTCTCCAATTATATTTATAAAGCGACATTTGGCAACTTTTTCTCCCGAGGGCCCGAGACTGCAGCTTTCAAGGTCTTTCAAGTCAATCAGAGCCTGCACTTTTTACTAATATTAATATGGGGTTATTAATAAATATTAGAATAAATTAATTTTTTTAATTTCTGCGGTAAAAATGTCTTCTGATTAATAAAATGATATTTATTTTCGTGTATATGTTATAGTTTTCTAGTTACATGCCTGGCCTTTTCGGGATGCTGGCCCTCTTAATCTATGTTTTTGACATTTTTGGCTTAAACTTCTGCAATTTTTCGAAATGACTTCAAACTTGAAATATACATAAATATACCTCTATAAATATATATACGCGTTTATTTATATATACTATGAAAATAATAAATGAAATATAATAGCACGTATAATAATAGAAAAAAATTTCATTACTCTGCAATTGACTTTCATAATCTAATAACACAAATAAAAAAACAAAACAGCTCACAAAATGAAAAAAAATTAAATATATATTGTTCTCAAATCATTTTCAAAACTGCACTCAAAAAAATAATAACAAAAATAGTTAAATAATATTTTAACATATCCTCTAATTCAGGTTGTCACTGGAGTAACATTTCCAAACAAATAACTATCATTATTTTTCTTAAAATTTAAAAGAAACTTATAAAATTAATAATTCTGAGGATCCTAAATTATGATATCTAAATTACCCTCTTTTAAGTTTAGTTTTGTTAACTGTGGGTAAAAAAAAATTACAAAATTATCAGACTATACACAATTACAAGACCAGACTAAAGTGTGTTATGAACAAAAAAATACTATCATGAGTAAATGTATTAATTTTTTCTTATTTTTTTACAATTACATAACTGGTGCAATCTTCTACATTTTCTTTTAATTCATCCCAAGAAATATTGTTTTCAAATTTTATATTAATTTAATTTTTATAAGATAGGTGAAAACAACCAAACTTTAAGCTCTATTACCTTTTCCTGGCAAAGTGGTTTACAAATAAATTTTATTATTATTATTATTATTATTATTATTATTATTATTATTATTACATTATTATTATTATTATTATTATTATTATTAATTATTATTATTATTATTATTATTATTATTATTATTATTATTATTATTAAGTTTCAGCTATTTCCATTTTGCTGTTATCCCTAAATTTATTATATGGTTTTTCTGAGAAAAAAAAATAACAATAATTTTTCTGTGCTAATTAAGAATTTGCCAAATGTGACCTATTTCCATTTATTCAAATGTTGCCAAAAGAGGCCTAAGTTAATTAAAATGCTCAAAATTTTTTTTACATTATTTGTAGTTATATTGCAGTGGCCTAAATCTGTTGCCAAAAAAAAACTTCATGAAGTGATGCAAGAGAGGCCTAGGTTAACATGGAGACAAAAAAAACTTTTTAAAAAAATTTACTGTTTTCCCAATTTGTATGTTAGGTGAAATTATCTATTTTCCCATATAAAAATATGTAGCCAAGAAGGCCTAAGTTAGAATGAAATTCAAAAACCTTTTGAAGTTAAATTTTACGATATATGCAGCTTTGTTAAAGTGGCCTATGTAAAATAAAACTTAAACAAAGAAAAACTAATAACATTTTGAAAACCCCAAAACTAAGATTTCCTTGAATCAAATTAGAAATTCCTTCCCTCAAAAATCTAAAAAAAAATATTTACATAAATCATTCACAAAATTTATAAAAAATGTTACAGCCATTCTCAGATGTTATTGGGGATTTTATATTTCAAATCATTAATTTTAATTATATGTTATTACTAATTGGGGTACCTGTGGAGTTTCCTTGCATAATTAAAACTATCTATTTCAGTGTGACTTCTAATGTAATGTGGAGCCTAATGTAATGTAGGGCCTAATGTAATGTAGAGATAGATAAAAATAGCTAGAAGAAATTTCTAAAGTATATTCATTAATATTAACTACAGCAATTCCATAGTACTCTTTTAAGTTACTACCTGATCAGAGTAAAGATTTTGTACCAAAAAAATAAAAAAATAAAAATAAATGTAAACTTACCAGAAATATTTTAAAAGAACGCACTTGTGGTTATCACAACAGTAATGGAACACAGCCAAGAGGTAAATAAATATCGCTGGAGATCCATGCGTTCGGCGAAATGAAAACGAGGAGAAGGAGAAGTGGGATTGCCAGTGGACTCTTAGATATAATTTTATTCATTACGCAAAATGGTTTAAACAAAAAAAAACTTCAAAGAATAGGAAGTTTTATAAAGGTGATGTTTTGGGAAGTATTCAAGAAATGAAATAAATTAAAAATCAATTAAAAATTGAAAAAAACTAAAAATAGTGGTACTTGGTGGTACTTGG
Organism: Trachelipus rathkii; assembly: GCA_015478945.1. NCBI lineage: Eukaryota > Metazoa > Arthropoda > Malacostraca > Isopoda > Trachelipodidae > Trachelipus > Trachelipus rathkii. Next base: position 2,528 of record JABUQX010067835.1, read on the forward strand.
CAACTTAACGATGATGAATGTGTGTGGGGGTGGGGGTGAGATGTGAATGGGGTTTGTTTTCTCCCTTCAAAAGTAAATAACGTGCATGGCTAAATAAATCGGCGCCATTAAAAATGCATGAAAGGGTCGAAATTTTTTTTTAAGAACTGAAAAAAATAAGATGCTAGGAAAGGTAAAGCAATATTATTTTAACTTTCTTGTTCTATGAATTTATTATGGTAAGAGTTCTCCTATCAGAGGAAAGAGGCCCAGGGTTTTATTTAGCAAGAGATTATTTACATGAGAATTGAATAAATGCTCCAGAGCAGGGTAAGTGGTTGGGGCTGGTTTTGGTTCTGGTATCGTTGCACTTTTGAACTACGGTATATTGGATGTTCCGGACTGAAGGTAGAGCTGCAGAATTTAACTGGGTTTTTACGGAATTTATTATAAACATATATTATTGCTAAAGTGCCCAAAATTGCTACAACAATGGAAAAGCTGGACAAGGAAAGAGTGTGTATATTGATTATTTTATGGGTTTGTAAGATTTGATTTTTGGTATCTAACGAGGTGTCCCAATATGGATGTAGGGGTTTCAATTTCAACTTGGAAGTTAGGGAAGTTACATTAGAGAATAAATCATGGTTTATATCGAGGTGTTCAGGAAGATGTAAATCCTTTGAAATCCAACTGGTTTGTAAAGATGATTGGTGAGGATATTTGAATAAGTATTTGTCTGATACTAGTGTACAGCTCTGAGGGAGATAGAATAAAGCACTAGTGATTAACTTGGGTTGCTTTCCAGGGCAAGAAATGGATGCCACTTTAGGAGAACTTTAAGATTATAGGGTAATTTATAAGGATACAGGTTATAGTTGCAATGGTGTGGTGTTGCTCCTGTACAGAATTGAAAATAGAACACAAACATTATAGTTTACCGTTTGTAATGGCTCGAAAAGAATACCAAAGAAGAAATTAAAATGTTTGGAAGGGTGCTACTATTTGTATATTTTAGGTTCAAAATTTAAAAGTAGTAGGGGTAAGAAGCTATAATAGGGTAAACAGTGGAGAGTTTAGTTTAAAATGTATCCAAATGTATAATGAAAATCTAGGTGCTATCAATTGTCTTTGTACAGAGATTATTGTAAGTATGTTTTAAAGTGTAAGATGTATGAAATAGCGTTAATAATCTGTTTGCACTTCAATTCTTGATATGTTTGGTTTTTCTTTTTGTTTTTTCTTCTTTTTTTTAGGTGGGAAGCAAACAAAAGGATGTGGTTTGATAATTGTGTTTAATGAAAATACTTGAGTTTGAGGGATTGAAATTTGTGTGCAAATCTGTCTATGCGCTGATATTGCAAAAATTGGAATGAAAATTATATTTAGTAATTACATTCGATTCCATAACCGAAATATATACTAACTTCACTATGAGAAAAAAAAATTTGAAATATTTAACTAGGGACAAAATAAGTAAGATTTTAAATGTAAAAACAAATTGTAAAAAAATTATCTTTGTTATATTTTAATTAAAAAAAATTTTTGTTTAACTTTTTTAAAAAAACTGAAGGCAGTTTTATTTAACATTTAGGAATTTTTAAATTTCTAAGATGTGATTGTCTTTTTTTTTCTCAAAATCAAAATATAAATGGATTGGGTTGGAGGGATTTTTTTTTTTTTTTTTTTTTTATAGAGTCTAAAAGGTGCTTGTGATTTGTCTACAAATTATTCTGTGTGAGGAAGGAAGAGATTGTTTACCAGAAGGGAAGTTTTAGATAGGTGGTATAAAGTTGTTTGAGCATGAGTTGTGTATTGGAGTGTGTTTTGTATTATGAATACAGTATTCTCTTTGTGAGTTTTCTTTTGAGTTTATTCACATATGGAAGTGAGTTGTGTGTGTAATGTGTCTCAGTCGTAACTGGTTGAAGGTAATATACTTTATTTAAGAGTATAGAAGTTTCAGTGGTGAGAGATGAGAAAGTTAATTCTGGTGTAGAATGTGTTAAGAATATATGATTTTCAAAGGAGATAGGTGGAAGGTTTTGTTGTTTTGAGAGAAAGGAAGAGTGACGATCTAAATGCGAAAGATTCTTAGGTGTGTTTAGAGTCGGAGTAATGAATGAATTATTTGGAAGAGTAGGTATGTGAGAACTTTGAGGAAGAGTTTCGACATGTGTGTTGTGTGAGAGTATGAGGCTCGATTCTGTTTGCGAAATTGATAGTTTAGATAAAACTTGCGGAGATTTAGGTATAGGATATGCCTCAATGTGCAAAGGAATTACCTGAGATTTAGATGGAAATGTTAGAGGAGGAGAATGAGTTAAATTTTTAAGTAGAGCTGAGAAAGAAACAGTGTTATATGGAACTTTAATCAGTGAGTCCTGAGCTCTTCTTTGTGAGTGTGATAAACTTTCTTTAGCGTGAACTGGAGGAATATAAAGAGCATGCTTAAGGGTAGAGAGAATTTGCCCTTTTGGGTTAGGCAGAGGTAACAGTAGTAGGAAGACGATATTGCACGACGACCTTGACCGCGACCTTTTTGACCTTTTTTGACCTTGACCTTTTTTGAGCCCAAATTTTTACATGCCCTTGACCTTTTTGGGCCTTGACCTTTTTGGGCAACCCAAATTTTGAGAACAAATTTTTGGCAACCTAATTTAAACCTTCGAAGAAGGGTTATATAAACAGTTGCGCAGCAACCGTTTATTACGTCCACCTAATTTTTTCGGCCAACCTTTGGTCTTCCATGGGGTCAATTTTGGCCCACCCCAATTTTGACCCCCTTTAGGGGCTTAATAGCCCCTTTTTGATGTTTTGCCTTCCACTAACCTACAAGCAGCAGCCTTCACTAGCCTATACCTACGCCTTTCACCAGCCTTCACCTAGCCTACACCTACACCTAGCCTCCACCAGCCTTCACCTGCACCTACACCTACACACCTAGCTACACCCAGCCTACACCTATTCACACTACCCTTCACCAGCTAGCGTATCACCTACACCTGGCCTACACAACCCTTTGGTCTTCCATGGGTCGTCTCCTTTTCGGAATGCGACGGGTTTATAGAGAAATGAGTGTATTCACACTCAGGTGAAGAGCGAAATGAAGAGCGAAATATTCTTTTTATTTCCTCTTCATCAGAAATAGAAGCTTCGGTCTTCGTTGACCTTGTATTGTCCGTGCACTCATCTAATACTCATAGAATACTCATAGAATACTAATAGAACATCCCTAGATACTCCTTACGGTGATTAGGAACCATCAAAGCCATCAAAAAAGCTACAAGGTCAAAAAAAGTTACAATGCCAAAATTGTACCCTGGAATACAAAAGAGTTGACCGAAAAATTAAGGTGGGCCAAAATTGACCCATGGAAGACCAGAGGGTTGGCCGAAAATTAGGGTTGCCGAAAAATTAGGGATGGCAAAAAATTAGGGTGGGCCAAAATTGACCCACGGAAGACCAAAGGGGTGGAAGTGTGTTTGTACGTGTGTATAAGTGTAAATGTAAGTGTCTATGTGTAAATGTAAGTGTCATAGTGAATGTGTGTATAAGTGTCATAGTGAATGTATGTATAAGTGTAAGTGTGTGTGTGTGTGTGTGTGTGTGTGTGTGTGTGTGTGTGAATTGTACCCTGGAATACAAAAGGGTTGACCAGCCGAAAAATTTGGTTCTCAAAAATTAGGTTGGCCTAAAAATTAGGGTGGGCCAAAATTGACCCATGGAAGACCAAAGGGTTGTGTAGGCCAGGTGTAGGTGTACGCTAGGTGAGGCTGGGTGGATGCTAGGTGTGAATAACAAACTCAGATGGCTTTGGAAGTGTTAACTGTTGTGAGTGTACACTACGAGCTGGGTGGAAGCTGGTGATGTAGTTGCCTGGCTAGGTGAAGGCTCGTTGGAGGCTAAGATGTAGGTGTAAAGGCTAGGTGAAGGCTGGTTGTAGAAGCTAGGTGTAGGCTAGCAAAAACATCCAAGGTAAGCCCAAAGTATAAAACAGAGATGGCTTCAAGTATTCATCGACAAAAAGACTAATCAAAAGTAGGACTATAAAAAGTAGGGTTTACTTAGGTGATTACTAAAGGTGGGTTCTCAAACCAGTTACCAAGATTAAAGACTAAAAAGTCAGGGCAGGTAAAATTGGGCTCAAAAAAGGTCAAGGTCAAAAAAAAAAAGGGTAAAAAAGGTCGCGGTCAAGGTCGTCATGCAATATCGTCTTCCTACTACTGGTAACAAAGATTTAGTCTTTGGAGAACTAGAAAAAAGTGTATTAGTATCATGAGCGTGGCTATTTTCCCAACTTAATACATCTGTGAAACTGTCTATACTATTTGGGAACAGAGCCTTGGCATTTGCGTTGCCATTTTGTAAATCTACTAAATTAACGCTACCTACAGTATTGTCTCTGATATGGTCATTCGCGTTACCATTATATAAATCTCCTATATTAATGCTAATCTCAGTTTTGCTTAAATTATGTGGTGGTGAATCCCTTATAATTTCCCCTTTTAATACTACAACCTAGGAATTTATATTACCTCATTAAAACGCATAAAATACACAACACAACGCAGAATATTGCCAGGAAAATTGTTAAAAGGGAATAGGGAAAATGGCTATGAATAGAAGTGAGAGATGCAACAAAAGAGAAAGAACTCGAGTTTTACTGTGGTGTGATAAATGCCTAAAGTTTAGAGGTAGAAAAGAAAGAAGAGAGGTAGCAAACCTATTAGTAACTGCTCGGTTAGAAAAGCTGAAGGAAGAGAGAGAAGAATATGAACATAGAAGAGAAGAAGAGGAAAAAGCCAGAAGAGAGAGAGAGAATAGAGGCTCACAGAGGAACAAAAATAAAATAGAACAAAAGGGGCAGTATAGGCACCAAAACAGTGCACCCCCCAAGCCACGAAGAGCCATACCAAGGTTCAAGGAAAGTGGCAAAATAAATAAAATGAGAGAGAACGACCTGGGGAATAGCAGAGTGCAGTACGAGAAATCGGATAAAAAGATCTCTCGGAACTCCGACCTCTACGGTCGAGGCGACCTAACCAAAAGGGTTGAGCAATACAGTAGAAATAAAGGAGGCAGATATCAGAGCCTAAGACCCCAAAGGAGACCCCAACAATGTTGCTCATCAAATGAAGAAAGGGGTACCTCTCTTAGAAAGTGGGATGACAGGGAATACCGTTCCCAAGGAGGCCGCCATTACCAAAGTCCGATCTACAGATCTGAAAAGAAAAGTAGCCCGAAAGAAAGTATAAAAGCTCGTATAGAAAGGCCACTTCATCTGAAAATGAAGAGCCTGAGATCATTGAAGAAAGGAGGAAGAAAATACCTCACTCTTCAAGTGCAAGAAAAAAAATGGATCTCCATGAAGCCTGCACAACCAGCTCAATTGAAGAGTTGGAAGAACGATTGCTACATATTGAATTTAACTTACACTCACTTAGAAAAACACAACGAACGGCGGGAGGGGCAAGTCAGTACAAGCTTAGGCAGATATATTTACTTTACAGGAGAAACATTATTGACTAATATCATATTACTTAGTTAGCGTGCTACCACACATATTTTATTACACTCACAACAGTATTTACTTACACACGCCATATTTTTACACACCACATATTTACCGTGATTCACAGCGTGTGTGCTCAAGACTAGGTACAGCGGATGCGAGTGGGACCCATTAGAGAGCGTCAACGGGGTGTAGTGTGTTAGGCGGTTAGCAGTTGAGGGACACATGGGTCGGGTAGGGCTATGGGGGTGGGGGGGGGGTGGGGTGGGGGTGGTGTGGTGGGGGGTCAGCAACGCACAGCCAAACAAGCAACACGAAACGACAAAGACATACAACAGGCAGAACGAGTCAACCACAATACACGAGGTTCAACAATGAGACACGAGGGGACGAAAAAAGCGGGAAAAAAAACGTGGCGGTGGGGGCCGACTCGCGTGACACAACTCAAAGCACAATAGAGAAGGATGGAACCAAGTCCGCTCGTGCCAGCTGTATAGTGAATGTTGAGTCTGAAAAACATTGTGAAAACAATAATAGAATATAAAATATGGTGGATATGATTTCGACGTAATGGTTAACAACACTGTAGATTTATGATAGCTTATTAACATGGACTTCACTATAGTAAGAATCGGTAATGAAGTACTGTGGTAACAGATGATCTATCTAATAGGAAGTTCATGGGCGGCGTAATATAAAACTAAAGTGAGTCATGCGATACTGATCGTCATAAGAAAGAAAAATGGTTGATGATGGATAAAATATAACGGTGTAAACTATGGAAGTAAACTGTTAGTTGTCAAACTTATAGGAGATATTGGTGTGTAACTATGCAAGTTTTAAAATAACTTTTACTAAATTTTATAGAAATTTTTAATTTCAAAACTATATATATTAATACTTAAATCAATAAATCAGAAAAATCAGTAGGACATCCCTAGGCACCCTTAGTGGCCGGGAGTAAACGGGGAGGCATGTATTGCCGGACTGTTCTATTATTATAGGTTGCACATCTACTGTTTTTACACATATTTACGTTTGTTAAGGACCGTGAAAGGTACGTATAAGAAGGGTAACAGAATACATGTGTTAGTCGTTATCTTTCTGAGCACGTAGATAAGATTTGATTAAAAGTGAACATTGGAAGCTGTAATATAAAAATAATAATGCAGGTGAACAGAATTTTTTATTTAAATACACTTATTCAAGAAAGAAAGGACCCTGATACTTATTTTAGATAACTCATAGTGAAGGCTGAATAAAGAAAAAAATGCGGCAACATATGAGAGTCTGTATAGATGATCTGAACTTGGATATTAAAAAATGTCAAAATAATAATGAGGTGATCAGTTATCAAAGATTAGAGTTAAGATTTAAAACGGATAGAGTGAGTGGTGATTGTATACATTATGCTCTAGTGTTAGTTAGTGTAATATACGTTAGTAGTCATTAGTGTGAGTATATTACTTCATTCATGATCGATCTCTCCTATTTTTACTCTATTTATTGTGTTTGAATATTCTTGGTGTTTTTCGTTGGAGTGTAATAATGATAAGGTATTTTACATTTAGACAATAGACAACACTGAGGAAAACACACAACAAATCACTCTTTACATATATAAACTTAACATTCGCAGACGATACTTGTCTAGAGAATGTCTATACGTGTTGTGTAGCAAATAAGGATACTTTATGAGTTATAAAGGGATAGTATTGTTTTTGTTTATAGACTGTCCGATCTTTCATTAGCCAAAAAATAAAGAAAAAAAGAAGTAAACGACCCAAATACACGGTGTACGAAGAAGATAATGAAAGAAGAATATAAAAGAAGAAAAAGGTAACCTAAGATCACGTGAAAACTGTCTAAAATATATATATATGAAGCAAAAGTAAAAGATCAAAATCTATCGATATAAAAAAAACTATGTGTGACCATATGTTCTGTAAATATAATAGAGTTGCACCAGAATCATCCACGTGCGTATAAGAGAAAAAAAGAATAATTGATTATAGGCTAAATTTAGGATATAGAAATAGCTGAACATTTATTGAGTATAGGAACAGTCGGATTATTATAATAAAGATAAACTAGAACCGAAAGTGAGAAAGTCAAAAGGGTTAAATATTGATCAGAACAAGCTAGATAAGTTGGAGACTTTGAAGATTAATATCTTGGATGCATGTGTTGGCAAAATATTATATAAGGAAGAACTGTTAAACAGATGCACATTAGGAACTCGAGATTATATAGATCCTTATTGAATCGAGTAAAGAAGAGAAATGTTTACCTTATTACTTGTGAGTGGATATACGGGTAATCCTTTCTCTATATGACTCGTATGTGATTGGTCGAATAGAATTATTTATTTTAATATACCTGAGGCATAGATGATTTTGAGAATAATGATAAAATATATATATATTATTCAAGAGTGGACAGGCGGATGTCTTCGCGACTCCACAACTCAATTTTAAAATCATACATAAATACGTTTTGGCTGACTTATAAGCCGGATGACATACTATAGTTCTCATATATGATTTGTAATAAAAGTGTTCTATTTTACTAGTGTAATAGTCTATCTAGATTCACTTCATTAACAAGGTATATAAAACTATTACTTTTGGCTATTCTTTGTTTCATCCTTTCAATAGGATGAAATCTTTTTCATTCTATTAATAATAGAAATAATAAGAAAAACGCAAAGTGATTTTGAATTATTATATTCAAGTGGTGCTAACAAGACAATATCAAACCATTAAAGATATTATAATACCAAGCGGTATTTATCGTGATACAGAATGAAATTCTTATTGTATATATGTAATATTACACATTATCTAGAAATAGAGTGGTATTATAAGAATACTATTTAAACGCAAATCAGCTTTAATAAACTGAGACGAACAGTTTAGCTGAAAATGTTAAGAATCCAAATGTATATAGAGATATTCAAAAATCAACGGTTGATGTCCTTATTTCATATCTCTCTACATCCTATACTCTCGCAAGCTAGACTCTATGCTATTTAGCATGATTCTCACTATACACTGATTAGAGTAAAGTTGCTATATCGTTGGTTCCTTAATCCAGACCAGGCCAATCTCACTAGTTATCAGAGACAAGTACTAATAATACAACATAGCTGAGCCTCATATGGTTATTAAGTATTACTTAGTATCATCTCAGTATGAGTAATATAATTAATACATAGCTATCATACTGGACTCGATAGATAACTCATAAGCTACGATGTATTAATACACAATACTGGTGATTGGGTGCAACACTTGAAAAATTCAAAATCCATCGGGCTTTCTTTATACTAAGAAACAATTACACAAGTCATAACTAAACTAACGGGGATATATGATTTCTTACACACTACTTACAGGACACTGATTTAGAATACAATTGAGTAATATCACTGTAAGTAAAAGATGATAAAGACGAAATAAATCACCTTGCATAGAATTAGTAAAAACACAATACCTTATAAATAATAAGATACAATAACAAGGAAAGAGAAAAAAGATAAAGAAGTTACAAGAACTAAAATAAAAGAACCAAGAAAAGTAAGAGATGATGAATAAAAATTAAAAAGATAGTATATTAGGTCTAAATAATAATATTTCGTGTAGACGTACACACAGATAAAATCCACAGTAATAACACAGAGTCGGCAGGAAAGTTTACAGAGCTAGTGTAGATGTATATATTGCTGGATGCACAGCTACACACAAGCAGCCTTAGTTTGGAAGGGCTCATAGAGGCGTACATGCAGAAGAAAAAGAGGGATTTAACCAGCGTCTTGAAATACATAAGTTAATCCCTCTATAAATATACTAATACAGGAAAATATACATTGCCAAACATGGGTTTCGTAGGTAACAAGGGTCTTGTGTCCCTTAAATCCATGTATTCTTAATCAGAAAGGTAACAGTATTACAGAATCCGCATGTTTTAAGTTAAAATATTATTATAATATAAATTATGATATTCTAAGATATTCCATTGTCTATACTGGCTTAATTTACAATACATTATTGAACCTGTATTAGTAAACTTTAACTCTCAGATCTGTAAAACATAGTGATTTACAAAAAGGACTTCTAAATACATTTATATAAAATTTAGGCCTAAAAATTAATTAGGTCTAACCCACACACGTAGTTATTCACTATAGAACACATTCATTATCCAGATAAAATAGGTCAGTTCAACATATTTGGACACATATAGATAAAACTTAATAAATGAATACTACAGTGCAAATTATTAGGCAATAACACATATCTGACCGTAGAGGAGTAAAAAGGGGTATTATACCAAAAAATATAAATGGCTAAAGTAGTTGCATCATTGTCATATCATATATATATAACCAAAACACAAGAGAAAGAGAAGATAACTCCGATCTAAACGGTATCTGTATAAGAAGTGCAGGGATTAGTTGTGTATATATTCAGCTGTCTAGAAGAAATTAGTCATTTACGCCTTATAGAACATAATACAATAATCCATACCATCAACATAATAAAACTATATAAATACTATCATATAAATCAGTATGTTCAAAATCACATATATAAATAATCTCTAAAACTAAAGAAAATCCGAATTATTTAACAAACGTATTGAAGTATTGTTTAGGTTAATCATTACGAGACAGAATACATAAAAATAATCACAAAGTGTAATGTAATGAAAAGTATAAATTGTCTATATACATTATTAGAGAACTAAAAAATAAGATCATGAACTAGATATATCTCAATCAATACACAAATAGTTATATCGCTATTAAAGACACCACAGACAAATAAAAAAGATAATATATTTATGTAATATATTATATTAATACACTTATATACATGAGAGTAAATTTTTCCATAAAATTAAAATAAAGATGCATGTAAAACAAAAAGATCAATATATGAAACAACAACGTCCTCATAGGCATAGTGTGGTCGTCTGAGGGGATCGCTAGGCGGCTGCTGTACAATCCGATTTGTCATGATTTATTGCGTTATACAAGGTATAAAGATTAATAATATATGTATATAACAGAATATTTATCATAATTTACGCAGAAGTTATATACTATCGATAGATTATCCAGAAATATAAAGCCCCCCAACTTTATAAACAAAGTATTACAAAGGTTAACTAAGTCCAATTCTTACTATTGTTTAAATTAACAACACACAAGAAGAATAAATTGATATGAGAAATTTATAATTAGAAGTATTTAAGAACTTCGAATATTTTAGATTATACATTATGAATGATATATAATTGTTCAATCAGGTAGTTACAACTTTAAAAAACAATACACAAATTGTTTTAAGTAATTATAACGTCTATTATTATGTCTCGCATAACATCCATACAGCTGAGTGGCCGTGATGTTACGGAGATAGCTGTAGTAAAGAATTGCATCGTAAACGTCGTGTTGATGGGTGTTGTAGAGATTTGTACAAGATAGACTCCGTCACCTAAATGTTCTTCATCGACTATAGATATAACTCACAAGTAAGAAACAAAAATCATACAATACAATGTGTGTGAACTAGATTAACAGATACAAAATAGTGATAGTGGACTAGTAAAGCTATCGTGTGTGTAAACTCGTAAACAACAGTCTGTGTGTGTAAGAATAAAACTCTTGTGTGTATGAGCTCGCTCTTAATAGAATAAACATCGTGATGCTGAGATAGTAAGTAAAAATCTGAACTGTGTCGATATGCTAAGTAATATCTGTGATGATAAAAAGATCGATAAGTATAAAACACACAAACTCCTCTCGTATATGATAGTAAAAATAAAAAAAATACTAGTTTCCTGAAATGTCGTAATGTGTGTGTAGTTGATAAGATAGTTGTAGTATTATGTGAGATATTGATGTATGATGTATAAGTAATGTATAGATTATTACTGAGGGTATAAATAGATATTAGATATCAATAAAAGTGACTTACATTGTGTGTATAAAGTAGATCATAATATAGTGAAATTAGTGTATGTACATAAATAAGTGTAAAAGAATATGTGGAGTAGTGTAGTGTAGATGTGATAGTGTGATGATGGTGTGTTAGATTGTGTGTAAATCTAATAATAAATTAATAATAATAGACATATAATATATTAAAAGAAGAAATATAAAACATCATAAAAAAAAAAAATGATTTATAAAATACATCATAACTCACATTCATTTAATCAACGACATCAAACCCGCAATGGCCGCATCCTTCTCTTTGAGATTGTTGAAAACAAAAGTGAAAGTTTGATGAAATGTTAAAAGTAATAATAATAAAAAAATCTTAATACTTAAACATAAAAAATGAACAAACCACTTTAACTAATTTGATTAACAATAAGATAACAATAAATAAAATAAAAATAATAATCAAAAATAAAAAGAGAATAAAAAAAGAATAATAAAATAAAAAGTATATTAAACAAAATAGAAAATATATATAATAATCAAATAATAATAAAGAAAAACAATATATTGTCAAAAGAATATATATATGAAGTGTACAGATAAATGGTTTGTTTTGTTCAAAGGAACAGTAAATAAAGCATAAAGTTAAAGTATATTAATTATTCTCTCTAGAAATTGCTGAAAATTATAAGACTGTAAAATAAAGGCAGTAAGTATTAAAAATGAGAGTACATACACAACGAAAAAAATCCTAATTTACATATCAAACATGAAGTTCAAAAAAGCAATACAGACCACGAATATAATTGCAGAAAAAAACTCAATACCAATACATCAAAACAACGTAACACCCACAAAGACAGGCAAAACTCACACACACACACTCACCATATAAACCCAATGAAGACCTTAGAGTGTCATAAGACTATATAATCACAAAAAATAATAAAATATGTAAAGAATAAAACGTATTTATTTTATTGTATTAACATAATATATATATAAATAATAGATAAAAAATATAAATACTATCTGATTTTTATTAAAGTGATATTTAGAGATATTTATTTAATAAATATATGAGTTATATATAAAAAGAACTATAAAAGAAATAATAAAAAATTAATATATATAAATATAAAAAAAAATACCATATTTATATAATTTAATATAGCAGTAAAATAATATTAAAATATAAAAAGATTATTTAAAAGCAGATAATAAAACAATATAAGTAGTTAAAAAAGCAGTAAAAAAAAAAAGCAAATAAAGTAATAAACACAAAAAGCAAATCACTAAATCCCCTCTGGTGTAGTAAGGTATAATACACATATAAACAAAAAAAATTTAATATATAAAAATAAAAAAAAAATAATAATAATACTCTAAAAAATTATAATACCCCATACTCACCTTCAGTTAGAATATATGTTTGAGGTTTAGTATTTGAAGTTAATGTATAAATAACAGCAATAAGCCACTATATTGAGATTAAAGCAGATATTACATTAGAGTTAAAGTACCAGTAGACTCAGCGAAGATGATCGTTACTAACCAAAGCAGCAGTACCACGTCCACGTTACCACACCACAGATAAATACTAAACGTAATCAACACCCCACACCTTTGGTGTCAGGTAACAACAAAGACCCCCAATATCTATTATGAACCATACTTTACTGATTAACTGTATTAGGGGGTGTAAAATGATAAAAGAATTAAAATGTTTATACTAGTAAAATTTCAGATCCAAACTTAGCATTAAAATTAATAAAAATGAATTATTTTTATTTTAAGACAGTACTAGTGATAATTTTATTTACTTTCTTACAGTATAACAATTTTTCAAAAAAATATATTATATAATTAAATATAACGTATTAAGTTCATTAGTATTATAGCTATATATTAAAATCAATATGTATTAAATTTATGCAAAAACACCAATATTAATAATTAATACGCATGGTACAAAAATATATAAATATTATATACAAAAGGTCTGGTAAATAATAGAGTATTAAAACAGTATTTATTATTGTTTACGTTATTAAATAAAAATAAAATTAAAATATAAAATTTGCAATTCAATACAATTCTTACATTACGTTTATATGATCATTGCTTGCTACATACCAAAAAATTGAATTACACAGAATATTTTGTGTGACAAAATATGTATTTTATAGTTTAGAAATGACACATAACTCCAGACCCTACACCAACAACAAATGTAGATAAGTATTAATATCCCAACTAACAATGTAAAGAACAAGAGAAGAAACATCACTAATACCTCATTTCATTCCTCGGATATGAATTAATTATGAAGTATCTACACATTGGATATCAATAAGGCATATTACAAACAAATAATATAATTACTTATATATTATAGCATATAATATAAGAGTGAATAAATAATTGCGAATACACTAGAAGAGCTTATACGTACACTACAATTAGTAGCGGGCCGGGTACGCTAGAAAATATTTTGCGAGCTTATGCTCGGAGCAACGCACCGGCTATACGTAAGGATTACGTACGTTACTGAAGAAAAATTATTATATATAGACGTACCTAAATAAAAGAATATACTTTACGAGAGCAAGCACATATAATAGGCGGACGGGCGGAGGGACGTAGGCGTGTGTAGACGCACTCAGTCAGAGTAGTTAGCTGGAGAATCTATGGCTGTCTTTGCGCGGAGGGCTTCTAACGCTGAGTAACCCTGCTTTGGATAGACATTTAAATGAATATAGTAATAAGTGAATAACAAAGATATGTCAAGTTACATAAATTATACAACACGATAGAAATTCTTCAAATATCAACCAACCAAAAATACACACTTCCCTCACCCCCTCTATTAATTCAGACAGACTAGGTTACATCACAACAAAACCCCATAACACACACAAGAGCACAACTTAATAGCAACATAAATACTCTCAACAAACATGAATCCCCAAATACCATTCCGCAAACTACAGAAGAAAAACTCATCCCCATCCCAAAAAGACAAATTCCTCCAAAGCTAACCCACATAAAGACTCAGAAACCACATGCCATTCTCCAAACAAACCCAACCACCCAAACATGAATAACATAGATCTACATCACACCCCCAACAAAAATCACTCTCACAATAAGACAATCAAATCTTCCAGAGATCCAGATCGAAACTACCCCACACCAAAAACAGTGCTAACGAGCCAAAAAGACATCATATAACAAACTCTAAAATACAACACTACACCCTCCACTACCGCTACGAAAAAAAGCGTCCCAAATCAGAACCGTTCACTCACAGAAGCGCAAACACAAAACAGCTATATTCCACTATTAAACATTAACAAACAGTTAGAGAAGCAATACAAAGTTGAGACACTAAAATATCGGTGTGGTGAGTGACACTACACCCACAGAAACGCTCGTCAACATCTGTGTGTGGGTGTGAGTGTAATTGTCCACATATATCTGTCGGAATTACAACACCCCCCCCCTGACCCAAGAACACAATCAG